>CACRXK020005429.1:15092-28107 GCA_902702795.2 Paramuricea clavata
CTCTATTAAGCCCCAACCCATCTTCTACAAAAAGTCCTACAAAAGTGCTTGAAATTAATTAAGCCGTCAGGGAGCTCAATAGAGAATGTACAGCAAATATAAGTAACACAAACGAAACCATAGCGGGCTGTACCTCGGGAGAAACAGCAACTTCATATTTCTCCAAAATAGCAAACTGTTGATGTAATGGAGGGAATCTTGCTTCGATTTTACTTAGATCTGTTTGAAGTTGTTCCAGTAATGAAAGACTTTCACCAAGTTGATCCAGAGTTTCAGGTGGGGTACTCAACCTAGAAGAAATATTGGTTGTCAGTGAAGATGTGTGCGCGCATAACATGTAAATTACCCTCGTATTCTGAATTTCAATGTTTTTAAACGTGCGTAAAACCAGTAGAACGTTTGACCGTACATAGCGCTATTGCATTATAAAGTATACCTATAATAGTTTATTGTATAGCGTACTCACTTCTTGCTGTTCTCTTTCAGGAACGTATCCAAATCCATAAGTTTACTACTCGCCATCTCATTCAACAATGTCGTGAACTTATTTTGCCATTCATTACAATGGCTAAGTAAAGCAAACTTTAATGGTGAACAATCCAAGAGAACAAACTCGATATTGAATACAGTCTCCTCTTTCTGCACATTGTTTGCTACTTCCGTGTATCTGTATTAAAAATATATAAATATATAAGCTTGAAATATTGGCAACTTGGACATAAATCTTAATAAAAACCGGGCTTATCGTGATGGTGCATGCCAGAACGCTCCCAACACAAATCTCTCCTCTTAGTTGGAAAGTTCAATGTCTCTCAAATCATAGATTATAGATTATACCAGATGTCTCACTCAGCCAAAATTGTGTCCGCGATTTTTTACGAGCACGAATTGGCCGCCATTTTGGCAGTAAGTGTAATCCACGCCATGAAACGTGAGCAATCACGCCTTTTGGCAGTAAGCGCCATTTTGGCAGTAAGTGTCGCACGCGTCATCTGGCGTGTTAGCCTTGCGAAAATCGCGGACACGAAAATCATAGAGATAGATACACAGTGAGACATCTGGTATGATCTATAATCTATGCTCAAATAGACCTTATGCATAATGACGTCACAAGGCTTGATGCCCGCGAGGAATGCTGGTCTTAGTAGCCATCGCCCAGGAAAATTTCGATAGTGGTCATTTTGAATTGTTTAATTTTCCCGGGCGATGATATTAGCAGATAGCAGGCATGTATGTCGTTTCCTTTGGGTAAGAGTGTGAAATTGATGTAACATATATACAATCCGTATCCCTGATGATAGTGGTAAATCCAAAGCTCTGTTAATTGTTGTTATGTTTCGTGTTGATTGCAACATGACATACGTAGCAAGTTGTTTGTTTTGTTAGTACAAGCTAGTTTCAAAAAACAATTCACTTCAGTAACTGTCATGTTACGATTAAGAAAATAAAACAATTGAAACAACATACTCTGACTGATACAGCGAGGGCTATATAATTGTATATTATATTAACAATTATACATGTCTCAAACCAACATACTGTACGTCAAGTACAGGTGGGTTTCATAAAGTACAATCGTGCAGGAGATAGCATGATGGTCAACAGACAGCTATCACAATGAGAAAATATAGGGCTTATTCTATTTGAGTAGTGTTGTATTGGTAGAAAAGAGTTCAGTATTCTTCGATCCTATAAATGTCAACACTTCTGAAGATGACCGTATAGGGAAACATATTTAACGCCAGGCAAAGAAAAAATACGTTGTATAGGCAATATACTGACGCAATGGGTTATAGTCGTGTTAAACAGAAATGCAAAGATATGAAGAAACGAAAGAAACCCCACAACGCCTGCCGAAGTTGCAACTATATCTTTATGTCTAAGGAAAATGAATCAGTTCCGAACCGAAGATATGTTTAACGGTACCTGGCAATATCTGCATCGAATGATGAAACCTGTGGGTTGAGTCTTTGATAACGTCTAATAAAGGCATCTTTCTGAATCTCCCAAATTTCGCGATAACTAAAATAATCAAAAGATCAATCAAATCATTAATCAGGAATTTAAGGTATCTTTAATGCCACCACCTCAATGTGTTGTCTATGATGTATGTTACACACATGCACATGCGCGTGAGACTAGAAAGGGATCTTTATACTTGAAACGTTAGAGCTCTTATTGATCAAAAAATATTTGAAGTCTCCGGTAAGGTAAAGTAAATGCACGAGATTCCCGATAATTATTGTCAATACAAAAATGTTGATTCTACGCAAGTATCCTTGCATGGTTCAGTATAAAATATTTTAGATCATCTTTCAAACTATAATTCTTTCTAGTTTTTAGTATAACACATTCATTAACTCGCTTGGGATTTTATAGAAAAGACAAACGAGAAAGTTAGTCCTTTGGCCACGATTGCATGTGAGTCCTCGGCAACCTCGAGTCTTTGACTTGAAATCACAAATTACAGTCAAGAATGACGCATATTTCCGCGGTGTTGATTCTTTTTCTCACACTCACTGCATGGTATATAAAATATATTTTCTGGATCTTACCTGTCCCATGTACCAAGATACGATTGAAGATGTGATGCATTTGAAGACATTCCATTATTAACACTCGACTGAATTTTCTTGACTTCTTCGTCTTTCGATATAAGAGCATGGATTGGCTAAAATAATTTAACAAAGATAAATGGTCATTCCTATACTTCTCTTCTGCTCAGTGCACGTACCTATAACAAGCTGTAATATTTACATTGACAAGCGTGCCGCAGCGTTTTCACACATTGAAACCCTTATTTAAAAATGGACTATATAAAAATGATAAATCGCAATGGATAAACGCAAAATTTTACAAATGCTATAAGCAAATAATTACAGTATTTGGCTGCATCGAAATTAGTTTAACCAAGATCCTGTCTTTTCGGAACCGGTTCCCGAACATCGCTCCTCCGCATATCATATAAACCTTTTGTATTGGACAATACAGACCTTTTTATTATACAAATTCACATATAGAGATTTTGTATCATATAAACCTTATGTTTATTGTGGGAATAAACTGATGAACAAAAAATGATTTCTTATAACATACCGGTCTGGTAGATCTTTTCTTGGTCAAGAGATCAGGTAAGCGTTGAAATACAGCAAGACAATCAGTTAGATGTGTTGCAGTATCATTTACAATACTTGCAAGCTTTGCCAATGTTGGAGAAAACTCCACCTGTAACATGTTAGTCAATTATTATAATTATATATACGATTTCACAAATTCTTTTCCGCAAGGTTCTACTACAGTTATAAACGAAATAAACAACTTGAAATGACAGGTCTGGCGTTCCGAGTAAAGGCCATGCATACGTTAAGTTATCTACGATAATTACAGTCAGCGTTTATGCTTAACCATGATAAGAACAGGGAGGAAGAGGGAGAACCTGGGACTAGGCTGATACTCCTACCTTATCTCCTTCCAGAACAACTTTAACTCGGAACAAAGGATTGGGAGAGTTTTTACCATCACCATTTATTGCTCGAGATAATTCTTGTAGAGACCATTTAACATTTAGACGAAAAGCTTCCTCAACCATACGGTCCATCTTTTCTGTGTAACGAACCCAGTGAGTTTGTACCTACGATATAAAATTACACATGAACATGCAACATTACAATCCTGTACGTTTTGGTGAAGTATCATAGCAGATATTTAGGCCGTGTCTAATCGTGTTTGCAGGTTAACTTCAAATTTATAGTAACACCAATAATACTACAATTATGAAAAAATGCAGAAACGAATAACATATAATCTTGAGTACAGTGTTAGGATAGCAACTAAAGAAATGCATCTTGAGATTGTTACAAACCACAAAGCCGCAAATACTGAATAGTTTGTCTCCTCTAACGATCCCATGATGCATCATTAATTCCGAAATCGCGAATTCGTAAGACATACTTACTTCAGGTCCATCATTTTTAAACACAGTATACACTTGTTTCATTGTAGACACAATTTCAGCGTGAATTTCGTGAAGTCTTGTCTGCACAATAGCCCGATGACTTTTCTGTAAATAATATATATATTTAATATTGATCAACCTAAATACATAGGCTATAAAGTTTACATTTTCCAATGAGCTATTCCCAGCGTTTTCACTGACAGGAACGTAAAGTGAATTTCTTTTATGCAATTTCCTCATATGCAAGGACAAAATTATAACCAATTTTGCCACATGCATTAGAATCGTCAGGCTAACAATGCTATATGACATATATGCATGGTTGTGAAAGTTCAGAAAGCGTTATAATACAGACAACACAGTTGACAGTAAGTCTGCGACGAAGTACCAAAATTTTAGATTACGCTCCCGAAATACAGTGAAATACAGTATAACGTTACTTAAACTTTAAGCCATTACTATACAGATAGTATCTTTTCCCCCAAAGTACAAGTATTAGACCTGTTTAAAAAGTTTATAAGGGAAATCAACGACCCTCAAAGAGTAAATAGTCTGTCTCTTAATGAGGCGGTGTACTTCTGTTTGATGACAGTGGATGTATCCAATTCAGGTAAATCTACAGCTCTGAGTAGACTCTTTCCCACTTTTAAAAACAATGATTTTGACAAATCTCCAATGCGGCCTACCTGATCATCTTCAAATTCCAGATTATCATAAACACGTTTACCATCAATTATGACCAACAACATCTCACTGATCTTGATACAGTTCTTAGATATCATCAGATTCGCGTTTTTGTAATCATCGACAATTGCTTGAACCTAACGGAAACCGAAAAGAGTAACTTGACCGATAGCTCGGGGAATCTTGGGACATTTGCCTTGGCAACAAAACTCCGGAACATTGTTATTTCTCAAACCTACACAGTATTATATATTTCGGGACCATACTTATTATATACTTAATATACATGCCGAACCTCTAGTTAACGGACACTCTGTTCAGCTCACACTTCCAATTAATGGACAGTTATATATATTTTATTGTTGCACATATAATACAATCTTCCGGAAAGTACGTCACCTTGGCTATAGAGTCTCATTTTCGTAATTGAGATGTTGGACTTTAAAAACTAATACCACACACGCGAAAACGAGGCTCTACAGCCAAACGTGACGTTGTTTCCGGAAGGGTGTATTGTGTAAAGCCCGGAGAATTTTTCCATTCTTTTAAATGTACTTTTCAAAAACACCTGAAAAAGGAAAATCCGGGTTCAACTTTAAAAACATTTTCGAGGTATAGTGAATATTATACTGAAATTTAAATTTTACCTTGCTCGAATTTTGCCTGCATTCACCAATAAAGTAATCAGAGATCCCTTTACTAGCCCAAGTAAGTTTTGTCAATCCAGGATGTATCTTCCGGTCCAAAAATCTAATCCGCTCCCGGAACAAAGCTCTTTCTTCAGCTGACAATGCTGCAATTATTCTATCATAGAACATTTGATACGGTGAGTTAACGTGGGTTTTTCTTATTTTTTAGCAATTCGATACACTCGTTTAATGAATTCATGCAACAAAAATAGTTAACATCAAGCAACAGGATGACGAGTTATCTGGTTCATATATATTTATATTATGGCATTATTGCAATTATTCATCCTATGGGGTTGTGTTTCCCGGGTGCTATATATTACACCTTTAGATACTTTTGATACGAGTGATTGTATGTCAACTGTGTACAAACACAGTAGGCATCGATATAGCAAATTATGTAGCAAATCTGTTGATAATTGATTGATCTGATTGTCATGGAAGGATGACTTTCCATATAAATTTGCCGAAATGACGTCACAATAACTTGAGTGCACAGTTTTACGTAAATATCAGATAACCATTGGAGTAAAGGTTAGGATCAGAGTTAGGAACTTTTCTTTTGGACAATGTTGTGTCCAAAAATTATCATTGAACGTCAACGTTCAATGATAATTAAACGTCAACGTACAATGCCCAAGCACCACGACGGTCGATAGCTTGTTCAAAAGCTCGCAAAACTTTAGAAACGAAAACAATATGGCCGGCAGAAAATTAGCTTGTGCATGATATCAAGACATTTTTTAG
Organism: Paramuricea clavata; assembly: GCA_902702795.2. Taxonomy (NCBI): domain Eukaryota; kingdom Metazoa; phylum Cnidaria; class Anthozoa; order Malacalcyonacea; family Plexauridae; genus Paramuricea; species Paramuricea clavata. Next base: position 21,168 of record CACRXK020005429.1, read on the forward strand.
ACCTCAGTCAATGTTATCTGCCTTAATCTTCGCGATAGACCTCGTTCTGAATTATTCTTGATATCAAGCTCATCCAGTAATTGCTTAAAAGATAATATTTTTAACCTATTATAGTCTCTGACAACGAGAAGCACGTTTTCTCTGAGAACTCGTAAATCCTCTTTCTTCTGATAAATCTCAGCAACATAATGTGGTGTTTCAAACATCAGTTGTTCCCAGTAACTGATCTCGTTCAACAATTTTAGCAAGTTCCTACGAAGAGAAAGACGCATACATTATACACTCGGTATCGCAGACATATGTCGCGGTCCAGGTGCTAAAATGGGTGTACATGAGCCTCGACCTAAATGAGGGCACTGATGCGAAGGGGCGAGCTCAATACCGGGTTGAGGCCGGGGCAAGTAACCCCCGCTGCTCCCCATCTCTTTAAACACTTCATAACCACTACTATAACTTTATTTAAACTGGACGTAAAATTTACAAGAATATTTGGACTAGTTTGAATTTCCGATGGCCACTCATTAAGATGTCCGGTGGCCGTCTGAAAATCAGGCTAGAATAAGGCAAGCATAAAAATATCCAAAGCAGTGTGTGATATTCCGTGTCTATAACTGCACATGTAACTAAAGATTATAAGGACTATATATAGATAACGACGATAATTTTTAGAGTACAATACAATAGAAACTGAAAAAATATTCTTATGTAGATCTATAATTATTTTATTAAAAAAATATAGTAATTAATGAATATTTTACCTATCAAAATGGACGTCCAACATTCCAGTCTTTTCCAGACTGCGACACATGAGCGGCGTTTCCAGGAATTTAGCAGTGTCCTGGAAATCATTGAATTAATAAGATCAGTGACCTGGAGTGCTTTCCATTTACAACGTCAAACTGGTCAAATTGAATGGAATGCAAAACGTTTCGAGATTGGTCTGGTCTAACTAAGTAAGTAAATGAAAAGCACCATTAGATGTATTTCACAGAATATAATATTAAATAAATATACCTTATCAACAGTCATGGTCCATTCATTGAATGTCTTCCTTACGAACTCGTCCAAAGCCTACGAAAGATACTTACAGTTAAACCATTTAACGATATAGGGTAGTACTTTCGGATTTTCATTTATTTAAAAGGAGGGGTAGAAAAATTTCTGGTGGGGTGCAAGCGGCACCACTCAGTGAGCTTCGGCAGGGGTTAGGCGTTTGGGTTAATTAAGCCTTTCATACAAAATACATAGGAGGGGTGAAGCGAAATTTTGGTGGGATTGAACACTTTATTAGAGGGGTTTAGACAGATTCTAGGGGGGTTAACCCCCTCTAACCACCCACCCCCCCCCCAGTAAATCCGCCCATGGGTAGTAGTCTATAGTTGTAAGGTATAACGTGAACGGTCTTTGCTAGTGTAGGTATAGTGTCAATACGAACAAAGCTTTCGTTGGCAGGGATGCAACTACCTGAAAAATACAAGGAGAAATTCGACGTTTCGAGCGAAGACCTTTCATCTAGAGTTTAGCAGCGACTAACTTCCCGATGAAGGGCCTTCGTTTGAAACGTTGAAATTCTTCCTTATATTTTTCAGGTAGTTGCATCCCTATCAACGAAAGCTTTGGTAGTTCTAAGGCGCAGTTGTGAGAAAGCATGATAGCTGTATAACATTCATATTTAATAGTCATAGGTCAGCGCGAAAAAACCTCAAAACATCATCCCAACACTTTTAATTACTCAACTTTAATGGTCGCAAAAATAGCCCAAACGCATGTAGCTAATACGTTAATTATATAATATGCTGTACTTTAAACGTTACCTGAGCAAGTTGTTGATACTGTGCTCGGATCTCGTCACCAGTACCAATACGAGGCAAAAACGATGCGTTGTTTAAAGCCTTAATCAAAATATCATTCGATCGTTATTCAAATTATACGTTATAGACATTGGACTGTATGTAGGGTGGATGTAGTGGAAACTGTCGCACGATCGACATTTCCATCACTTTCATGTCGATCGCTTTCTTTGAACTGTGAACATCTAATGAAACGGGTTAGCTTGACATTTTAAATACATAAAGAATATTCCAAAAGTATTGTATTTACCAGCATAGGTTTATCAATACGTCTCTTCAACATCCTTGCCCAGTAAGCAATTCCAGCATACCTAGGATGCATTGGTGGAAGTTCCTGTGCTTTATTATTAAATTCTTTCTTCACTGTGTTTAGTTCTTCGTTGAAAAGCTGAAATACTTCCACTGTTTTCTTGTCAATAGTGCGACGAATTGCCTGGTCAGTAAACATACAACATTTTTTTTAATACATTACTTTCATAAACATTATTTATAGGCCCAATTCACCTTGTCCTAGAGTTTTTTGCAATATTAACATTTCTCTATTCAGGCACGCATTGAAAACGCACGCAAAAGCTTAAATCGTTTTAGAACAACATGCAAATTGAAGAAGTATGTAACATTTAGTCCATTTAGTGCTTTTTATTATTTCGTGTACAGTAAAACTCCGCGTATAAGAACCTAGATTTTAAGAACCTGTTAGGCTAAAATTGCTTATTTAGACCCCCTTTATATAAGAACCTGTTTAGGCTAACTTGAAAAATCCAGGTTCTTATACGCGGGATTTTACTGTATATAATGTTGAGGTAATTAAGGTAGATACAATTCAGAAGGACTTAAACTTTTGCGTGCATGTATATACATGGAGGTCTAAACAAGAATTACAGTATAAACTTTATATAAGTACGTTTTGCACTTTCGTAAAATGTGGAGTAAAATTCGTTGCATTATATGCAAATACCCCAGGAGTGGTCCAGGGGATAGGCGGATAGCATCAACTGGTGTGTCAAGCATCAACTCGTGTGTCAAGCATCAACTCGTGTGTCAATCATCAACTCGTGTGTCAAGCATCAACTCGTGTGTCAAGCATCAACTGCTGTGTCAATCATCAACTCGTGTGTCAAGCATCAACTCGTGTGTCAAGCATCAACTCGTGTGTCAAGCATCAACTCGTGTGTCAAGCATCAACTGCTGTGTCAATCATCAACTCGTGTGTCAATCATCAACTCGTGTGTCAAGCATCAACTGCTGTGTCAATCATCAACTCGTGTGTCAAGCATCAACTCGTGTGTCAAGCATCAACTCGTGTGTCAAAACATCAACTCGTGTGTCAACCATCAACTCGTGTGTCAATCATCAACTCGTGTGTCAAGCATCAACTCGTGTATCAACTCGTGTGTCAATCATCAACTCGTGTGTCAATCATCAACTCGTGTGTCAAGCATCAACTCGTGTGTCAATCATCAACTCGTGTGTCAAGCATCAACTCGTGTGTCAAGCATCAACTGCTGTGTCAATCATCAACTCGTGTGTCAAGCATCAACTCGTGTGTCAAGCATCAACTCCTGTGTCAATCATCAACTCGTGTGTCAAGCATCAACTCGTGTGTCAATCATCAACTCGTGTGTCAAGCATCAACTCGTGTGTCAATCATCAACTCGTGTGTCAATCATCAACTCGTGTGTCAAGCATCAACTCGTGTCTCATGCATCAACTCGTGTGTCAACCATCAACTCGTGTGTCAACCATCAACTCGTGTGTCAACCATCAACTCGTGTGTCAACCATCAACTCGTGTATCAACTCGTGTGTCAAGCATCAACTCGTGTATCAACTCGTGTGTCAAGCATCAACTCGTGTGTCAACCATCAACTCGTGTGTCAACCATCAACTCGTGTGTCAAGCATCAACTCGTGTGTCAATCATCAACTCGTGTGTCAACCATCAACTCGTGTGTCAACCATCAACTCGTGTGTCAACCATCAACTCGTGTGTCAAGCATCAACTCGTGTGCCAAGCGTCAACTCGTGTGTCAAGCATCAACCAGTGCGAATTATTTTATTGTGGAAGGTAGAGGGTTATCCACATGAAAAATGTGTACAGTCAGATGAGTCAGGTTGCGCCCCTGGTTGTAAGCTTATTGCATACCAATTTACACTATGGTATTTACAGTAATGACCATTATCACCACTACTTGCTGCCCCGTAGCCCGTATTCGCCAATTGTTCATTGTATGCAATGTAGTGTACTAAATAACACTAATACTATAGATACTTACCTCTCTTGCAGAAAAATGATGACAAACATCAAGAATCTCGACTCCTTCTTCAACACGACTCAATGAGTCAAATGCTGAAGCAATGACATTTTGAACCATAACTTCCAGATCTTTCACACCAGAACGGAACCTGGGGTAAAGAACATCAGTTATCAATAGCAAAGAACATGCAGAAATAACAAACAATAAACAATGAACAACAAATAGCAAATAATATGCACGTAGAAACTCCTCCTATAGATGTGGTCGCAAATTTTGACTGACAGAACTGAAAAATTTAGCGGCTCAGAAATTGAAACATTTTAAATAGAAAATTAAGAGACAATTTGAAACGAATAATTCCTCCCAGGACAATTCCCCCAGGAAATGCAATAAAGAACATTTTTGCTGTAGATTAAGAAAATTTTTAATTTGCATGGCAAGCAAGTATTAAAGTTATAGCAATTCAATTCGTGGTCTCTGTTCTCGTTCAACTGGTTTAGGTTTCTAATCCGTTTGGATCATTGTGCGACGGAGCAACTTTGAGGAACTGCGGAAGAGTGAGACCTGAATAACAACACATCATACCAGAAGAAAATACAATCAATTTATGTGAGAGTACTTACTGAGAGTAATTGTATTTGTACTTACCTGTTATAATCATCGTGCCATGTAGTAGCCTATAACGATGGAAATTGTGCTCATTAATAAACAATATAAATAGAAAATCCTAAGGCCTGCAATACCGCGACGTGCACGAACACAAATATCTATCCTCATTCCTAATTCTGTTCGACACGTCGCCATTCTTCAGAGTCATGCGTTTTACACTGTCCAAACTGTACACAGTCTTTCCTCAATATCATGTTCTTTAGGCAAACACGATTATAACCTCCTATACCTTTAGGTTTATCGTTGAGTCTCTATCGAAAAAGTAACTTTCTAAGTATTAAACTGGGTTATCTAAATACTCGTATTTACCCATGATGGCCGCAGTGCATGCAAAAAATTCATACAATAATTACAAACTACTTTGAGTACCTTCACGTCCAAAATCGTCTTCCTAACATCTTTCAAAATTTGTAAATTCTTTTCAAATGTTGCTTCAATTTCTAGCAAGCTACGTACAATCTCGGGACCACGAATTCCTCGAAAACATGGTAAAGGCGTCTTGGGACCTTCATGTCGTCGAGCGAAATGCATCTGACCTTCGCACACCTGGATCGAAATAGGAAATATAAATCCTCACGAATTTTAGGCTGATTACTTGAGGACTTTTCATCCAGGGCTGAATTTCAAGCCCGGCTGCTGAAGCGTATCTAATACGGCAGCTGTTTTAATTCATAGCTACCTCAATTAAATCCTTGCACCGTTGGAGAAAAGCATCAATTTGAGCAAAGATACTGGTCTGATCAAGTATCCAGCCTTGCGACGAACATCTTATATGTACTCGACTTATCTATATAGGCACAAATCAAAGGGAAACTTGAAAGAGAACGTAGTGAATGTAGTAATAATTCTATGAGGTGGTTACGTGCTTTTCGCCTTTGCGACCTGGTTCGATTCCTGCCATATGCAGTTTTCTGATTATAATTTCGCCATGGTCACATTGACTGGGTGAAACACGGTACGTCCTCCACGGGTGTTTTGGTTTTCTTCTCCACTAGCACTAGACCAATAACGCGTGGCTCTTAGTGGGCTTCGAGCAGGTAGGTAGGTAGGTAGGTAGGTAGGTAGGTAGGTAGGTAGGTAGGTACGTAGGTAGCTATAAGTAGATAGCCAGCTAGTAAGTATTACTAAATTTTACCTTTCTCAGAAGGCTTGTCAATCTTTCTCGACTTTTATAATGTTCCGAATTCATCCAAATCATGCGAATGAGGCTGAGGAGTTTTGGTAGCATGGCAGGAATATCTTTAGGTTTCGCTTCGGCAAGTTCTTCACAAGGTTCTTTTAGTGTGGACAAAAATTTCAGATTGCTTTGAGCTTGAGCAGATCCATCCTGAACAGAAAAGAAGACGCATAAGTTTAAAGCGTGAGGGACGAGGCAGGGTGAGATCATGTACATAATATCATTTTAGTCAATTTACTCCATTCTGATTGGTTAAAGCTGTGCCGATTAAACATTTATCGAACAGGTGTGCCGATTAAAAATTAATCAGCACGAATACGAGCCCGCGTAAACACGCAATCCTCTTGGATAAATATCATACCTGAATAAGTTTTGAAAGTTTCTTGAATGGAGCAACATACGAAGATTTAGCCATCTCTAATATCTTCTGAATATGTTTTACGCCAGGTTTATCAAGTTGATCACTGATTCCCGACAGATCCATACATCTACTGTTCCAAAATTGGATTTCTTCCAAAGGTCCAGATGTTTCAGCAGTTTCATATGTATCCTGACTACTCAACACTTCCTTAATCTGCCGAGTCCAGTGAATCATCGAAGCTAACAAAATAAAAACGCGCTTAAAATAATTATTAGTGATACTTGGGATACTGCATTTGTGCCCAGTATATATGTTAAAATATGCATTGGGTGAGCGACGGAGCGCGGGGCGCCACCGAACAAGCTGCAGCAGCGGTCTCGAAGCCCCCTTTAATAGTTAGTTCAAAATGCTTGTTTTTAGTCTCACTAACCTGTAGTTCAATTTTTTTTTGGTCACCCTCTATTCAACGGCCAGTTATTGAAGTCCCAAATTGTTCCAATACAATTGAGCGGCCCACCTTCGAGTAGTCCTATTGTTTCTTCGATTTTAATCTCTATTACACGGCCACGTACACTCATCTTAACCACAATCATCAACTCGTGTGTCAATCATCAACTCGTGTGTCAA
>CACRXK020005430.1:0-28104 GCA_902702795.2 Paramuricea clavata
TGTGACGTACTTGCCTAGGAAGTGGAGCCTTTCCGCAGGATTTATTGCTCGACCTTCGATCAGTGTCTCGAATGCCTTTAGCCAAATTGGAAATTGGAGGGGATCGCCATTGAAGATTCCAGGTTCGGGCAATGGTAGACGATTTTGATTCTGAACTTCTAATAATTTTGAAATTACGTCAAGTTGAGCTTGAACAAGGCTAGGTTCGTTGAGGACAGGGTTGGTTACAATTTTCTCGATCACGGGAGGTATAGTGTCCTGCTGGTTTGTGGGGATGGAAGGCACAGCATTAGGGACAAATTCAGGAGTAGACGGATTTAATGGGCATAACTTTGGCGTTAATTTCGGGTCCTTTGGTGGCGTGGACTCGGCAGCAGTTGTGTTTTCCCGTACGGAGTTATCAGCATTTGGCATGTCCGGTTGGAGCCCTAGAAATCTTGTGAGGCGTTCTTGGGCACAACTTGCCTCATCGCTGTCTACCAAAGGTAGTGGTGCGAACTCTTCTTCGAATTTTTTGCACGCATCAATTCTTGCCTTCTTTTCTGCTAGTTCCTCTGCAATTTGGAATCTCTTCGTGGCGTTCTGTATTTCTTCCTTCACTCTCGTTTCTTCTTTCTGAAGTTGAAGCCTTAACTCGTCAAGGTTTTCTAAAGCCTTTCGATTGGCTTCGTCTAACTCTTCCTTCTTTCCAGCCATATGCATCTTGGCCTTTAAAGTAGCTAATTCTTCTTCTAAGTTGAGTCGACGTTGTCGCGCTGTTGAAGTTGTGCTTGCTGTGGTTAAACGAGAGGACTTACTTCTTGAGGATTTTTTACTTCGTCTGGAAGAAGCAACCGATGACCGATCATCATTAACCATCTTTAATTCGTAAATAACCTCGTTAACTTCCTTGAGAATGGCGTTCGTCTCACGACTTGTGTTCTCAAATTTAGTGAATAAGGTCATTCTTTCTACAGCTGATTCCAAGGTATTTTCAAGTGCATCTTGAGCCGATGTTAGTTCTTTCATGCATTCCGACAAGGCTTGAGACCCAAGTTCGAGTGAGCTGATGTTCCTCTCATTCACGAGTTTATACCGCAAGTCATTCATTTCTTTCCTCCAAATTTTAGAAGCAATGTGAAATTGATCTTGTAAACGCATGACCACGTCGCGATCAGGTGGTAATTTCTGTAAATCTTCCGTTTTGTCGATATTTTTTGCTCCTTCGACGATTTCAGCATTTTCGCATAAACTTTCGCGACAAATTTCCGTATTTTCGTTACTCATTTCGCTATTACGCAATGTTTACGAATGCGTTCCGATTCGCTTCCGATTATATCCCGACGGCACAGAATACTACACAGAAGTCCATCTCCTTTGTTTTTTTGCGTAAGCTCCATTCGTCATGATTCGTCACTCAGCAAGTACCGTAAAAAGAAGCAGTCACCCCCCTGGACGTGCGCCATTTTTAGTATTTCCAGGGGGGTGACTGCTTCTGTTTACGGTACTTGCTGAGTGACGAATCATGACGAATAGCGCTTACGCAAAAAACAATGGAGATGGACTTCTGTGTAGTATTCTGTGCCGACGGCGTCCAAGATGGCGACGTACGCCTTGTTTATTTCAGAAAACTATCAAGTATCAAAGACAGTTCGCTAGATATATAAAGGTACGTAAACAATCCAATGACTTCAAACCTTCAAACAAGATACAGGAAAGCCTTGAGTTCTTTCTGTAGATGATTTCGTTTTACTGTAGCTCCTGACGTTCGCAATCTGCGTGTATTATACGCAATTGTCAGGATTAATTCGTTTATATTTTGAACTGACAAGTAACTCAACCAGGGGCGTAGGAAGCACCTGGAGTTTGGGGGGGCACCGGCTTGTAGGGGCACATTACTATCGGAAAGGGCACCTAAAAAATTTTTCCCGGAAATGTTGTCGACGGGGGCGGAGGAAAATTTTCCGTCGTATCATATCGAAATTTATGTTTGTGACCTAATTTTTAAAAAAAAATTGTAAATTTCCACACAAAAACGGCACCTATTGTTTTAATTTAGTATTTACAGCGACATTAGCTTCTACAAAAGGGGCACTTTTCCTCACAAAAAAGGGCACTTTTCAACACAAAAAGGGCACTTTTTATCACAAAAAAGGGCACTTTTAGTCCTTTAAAAAAATTTGGGGGGGGCACGTGCCCCCGTGCCCCCCCCCGCTTCCTACGCCCCTGAACTCAACGCAACGTTTCGTTTCTTTTATATTAAACTTGAATCACTTGACATAAAACGAATTACGTCTACTATAAATACACGCAGGTATGAAATAGAATATCAAAACAATCGCAAGTCTCTAAAGTTAACTGTAAACTCTATGAACGTTCGCATATAATGAATTAGTTTCGCGCCAAAACTGTCCGTGAGAGTCTGGGTTCTAAACTATGAAATGAGCCCATAGTTACAGTACATCATTACTGCTTTCATTCTTTCAATTCGTTTTGAATATTCGGAATCATTCACAATATTATAAAACTGTATAAGATAGCTGTAGAACTATAAATGCTGTAGAATGAAATAAATAAAGAAAAGTAAGTTTTCAAATCGCGGTATTTGCCGATAAATCGGTAATCGCTACAGAAAAACAAAACAAATTACAGTATTAAAATCACAACAAACCGCGGAGTGGGACAATTTTTGTATTTTTACTGTAAGACATGTAGAACATGTACGAAATCCATACAGAAGTGTGTGTGTATTCTATACTTTTGAAACAACTAAATCAGACTTCGGAAAATTTGACCGTATTAAAGCTGCTTTTGCCGAGTTTGGGAATTTAGATTTTAGGTCTTCGTTTTACATGTACCCAGACCAGTAAATATTTTTGAGTTTTGAATTTTGTGTATAAATCAACACCAACGCCTCAAAGGCGAAAAGGAGGGCAAGATTGTTAGAATTGCTATTGTAAACATGAGCAGTTTCGAGCATAAACATAAAATTGAAACGAGTAATTTTTACACATCTGATTGACTAAATTCAAGAAGCCATTTAAGTGTACGCGTATTTGTTACAATTCCGATCAACTCTGCCGTGCAGCACGGCAGAGCCAGAGGCAGAGTAAATTGTAAACAAATTGTAAGCTTGTGAGAATCAAAGTTCAAAACTCAAAAATATTTACTGGGTACATGTAAAACAAAGACCTAAAATCTAAATTCTCAAAAGTAGCTTTAATACTGTCAAATTTTAATCTTTAATCTTTAATCTTTAATCTTTAATAAAATTATTTAAACACGGTAGCCTGTTCAGCAGATAATATTTACAGCGCTGGTTTTCAAAGGGCCGTGTGTTTACAACAATAATATAAAAAGGACAAAAAGAATATAACTATTTACAATGAATTGATACGGATGAATTAAGTAATTGCCGTTTAAACGACAAAATTGAAAGATTGTTATAATTTTCAATAGTTTCACTTGGAAGTTCGTTCCAGGACTTAGCAGCTCTATACGAGAAACTTCGTTTGAGAAAATTTGTCTTAGGTTTGGGTAGGTTCAATTTAATTTGATTGCTTCTTAGATTGTAATTGTCATTTTGACTTACTGAAAACAATTTTTCAAGGTATCGAGGTAATCGACCAGTTAGTACTTTAAATGTCATTATTAACTGTCGTTGTTTTAGAAGTTCTTCTATTGGAAGCCAATTAAGACTATCTAGCGTTTGCATGGAACGAACCTCGTATGTGTCCCCCCTGTTATCACACGCGCTGCTCTCTTCTGCAGTATAAACAATTTATCAATTATCGAACAACATCCATCATTCCAGATTGTTGAACAATAATTGAAATGAGGCCACACTAAGGCATTGTAGATTTTTATCAGACTATCTCTATTGACAAACAATTTTGCTCTTTTCAGCAGGGCGATATTATTTGAAATTGTTTTACATTGCATTTCATTATGTTTATTCCATTTTAACTGGTCGTCAAGGATCATGCCTAGTGACTTTTTTTGGTAAACTCGCTTAATGTTGTTTCCCCCTAATGTTAGTACTGGGCTATTTTCAATTGAAGCTAAGCGACGTCTTGATCCTATTATCATAAATTCACTCTTTTTCATATTTAATGAGAGCTTGTTAGCTGTCAACCACCTATGAACATTTTCAATGTCTTTATTAAGTTTGATCTCAATTTCATATGGACTAAACCCTTCACAAGAAAGGCTTGTGTCATCAGCAAAAAGATTTGCTTTAGTTGTCTCTAAACAGTTAGGAAGATCATTTATGTACAATAGGAATAAAATAGGCCCAAGGTTAGAGCCCTGAGGTATCCCGCATTTTATTTGTCTAACAGCTGACATCTTGCTATTCACAGAGCATATTTGGCTTCGACCAGAAACGTATGATTCGAACCATTTCAGGCTAGTTCCTTTAATACCATATAATTCAAGCTTTGATAAAAGAATATGATGGTCGACAGTATCAAAAGCTTTTTTAAGGTCTAGAAATAAAACTCCGCTAAGTAAACCTCTGTCCATATTGAACAACCATTCATTTGTAGAACTAAGCAGTGCAGTTTCAGTAGAATGTTGATGACGGAAGCCAGACTGCTGTTCCACAAGAATGCCATTCAACCTCAAGAATGAACTTAGCTGCAGGTATACCAGTTTTTCGAAAAGTTTAGCTACAGCTGAAATAACAGATATTGGCCTATAATTTTCACAGTCTGCCTTATTTCCTTCTTTAAATATGGGAGTCACCTTTGCTAATTTCCAATCATTAGGGAAAACTGCTCTTTGAAGGGATACATTGAATATGTTCACTAGTGGTCCTGCCACAATGTTAGATGCATCTTTTAGTAACCTTATACTAATACCATCAAGCCCTGGAGATTTCTTAGTTTTAATTTCATTGAGTGCATCTATTGTTTCTTGGAGTGTAATGCTTGTAAAGTTGAATATACTACCATCAAGAGGAGTCACAAAGTTCATTGGATCAGTGCAGTTACCTGTGATCTTGTCAGACAACGTACTGCCAATTGTGGAAAAATATTGATTGAAGGCATCTGCAATTTTATCATCGTCAGTAATAAGTTGGCCATTTATATCTAGTTCTTTAACCTCTGAAGTTTTAGGCTTTTTGTTTAATAATTCGTTAATAGTTCGCCAACTTTCTTTGCTATTTTTAGCATTGCTTAGTTTATCTCTAAAGTATTCTTGTTTAGTTTCTTTTATGAGATTATTTAACTTGTTTTTACATCTCTTATAAGCCTTATCATAATACGCAGATCTTAATTTAATCGATTGCTTTTTAAGGTAATCCCTACGATAACTCATTTGCTTAATTTCATTTGTCAGCCACGGTTTATATTCACTCTTGACACGACGTTGTCTGATTGGTGCATGTTTATCTGCGACGCTCAAAAACTTATTTTTAAAATCGTTCCATAAGGCATTTCGGGGTCAGTTAAAATAGCTGAATCCAAGGGCAAACTCACTTAGATCGTTGTTAAACTGGTTAACATTATAATTTTTATAATGTCTAGTAAAGACAGTTTTTGGTGGCGCCTTAGGAATGCTGAGCTTTCGACACAGATAAACAAGACTATGATCACTGATACCAAGGTGTATTACTCCTGTATCTAATATTTTATAATCACCATAATAAGTGAGGATAACATCCAGTAGTGATGCTGTTGTACTAGTAATTCTCGTGGGACACTGTATGTGTTGCTGTAATTGATAAATGTCAATCAGGTCAACTAGTTTAGAAGTAGGCAAACTTTTGTTCTGCTCAAGAATGTTACAATTAAAAGTATCATATTCTACCATGCTTTCCAACAAAGAGCCGCTGTTTATTTCTCTTCCTTAAATTCCAACAATCCCCGTCGTTTAGTTTTCTTTTCTTCGACAACATCTCGAGTTTTATACAGTATCCGATCGAAGGAGTTTTTATTTTGAATATCAAATTTCAAATAATGTAAACAGTCGTTATCACGGTTGCGATTGGCTGGCTGTTACCGGAAATATCTGCTTCCCCCCTGTAAATCCCAACAGTAAAGGAGGCCTGGTTGCGCAGGCGTTCGCCGTAGTAATTTTCGGCCTGGGCAAGTTCAATATAAAATGGGTTTTGATTTCCATCGTTAAAATGTGGTCCAAAACTTGTACATCTCGCCGAAATATCTCTGTATTTTCGAAGAACTGCATCTGTTCTACATGCTGGCGAATTTTTTTGGAGAATAAAGCGATTTGAGTGTGAGAATTTTCGATTCGAAGTGCCGTGCCGTCGTATCGACGATCGGAAATCGTTAGCCTTTATCATGTATCATGTACACTAGTAACATCGAGCACAAAGTCTCGGAAAATATTAGTACAACAAAGGAGGAATACAAGGAGAACACACACTATCAAATAGGCAAGTCAATTTCATTTTAAAATTTATATTTTATGACATATTTTTACTATATAAATATACATTGCTATAAAATACATTATATTATAAGTCTATACTGACCCTTGTGAGATTGGGCTGCCTGTGCACAATCCAACCTCAAACTTAACAACGCCACAGAATAAAGATCAGTAACAGAAGGGCCACTAAGCGGTGCAACGTGTCCTCGCTTTTTTGTGCAAAAATATGCAGTTTACTGGCCAGAAAGCGGAGCAGCCAGCCAGTACAGCGTATTTATTAGCCTGAAAATTTCGTTGACTGGCTAGCAAAATGGCGGCCAACATGCGTAATGCGACATGCTCGAGGAACGACGAACGTTGTGATTTTGTGTTCCAATAGACGAACGTTTGACCCCAATTTCAGAGAAATGTTGATTCAAATTATTAGCTATATCTTCACCACTGGTAATAATCTCATTCGGGGAGACCTTAATTTTGTTTATTTCTGTATTCTTTGAAGGTTTACCAAATAGACTATTCAGAACAGCCCAAGTACGTTTGGAATCACCAGAGCTTTCGCTTAACTTTATTTGATAATACTGGCGATTTATTTTCCTTAATTCATAATTAGTTCTGTTAATAGCTGTCTTATTATTCATACATATATATATATATATATATATATATATATATATATATATATATATATATATATATATATATATATATATATATATATATATATATATATATATATTTACTCAAGTTTCACGCCTTATGCAAGACGATCTTCAGGCAATTAATTCAGTTAGTGTTTGATTCGTCAATATCAACGGTCGCTCGCTGACGTGGAGGTTTGTCTATCGTCACCGGTTTGAATTTGCACGCGCTAAATTTTTCCTTGTGACAGCACTTTGCATAAAACTCTGATCGCGTGTTCAGTGAATTGTTTCCTTTCGCTTTCAGGATACATAATTTCTCTTCCAAACAGAGGCCACATCGCTTTCCACCAGGCGTGTACGCAGAAGCTCGTTTCAAGATGGACCACTTGATGCTGTAATTTCTTCTACTTTGCTTCAGACTCCAAATGTACTTCGAAAGCTTTGTGTCAGACGAGTGGTTGTAGAGGTTGAATGACGTTTTGTGGTTGGCGTATCTTTCTTTGAATGGATTGGCCGTCATTCCAATATACTCTTTTGTATTTCCGTCATCAGTTGTCACCGTGGCTTTATAGACCATGTTGTCTACTTTGCACTTTCCGTCTAGTGGGCATTCATCTTGTTTTTGGCAGTTGCATGGGACAGGTTTTTGTGTAGGGTTTTTCTTTAACAGGCGATGGTTATGTCGGGATATTATGGTTTTGATATTCTCCATGCAGGAGTAGCTAACTTTGACTGTGTTGCGGTTAAAGACCTTATGGAGCGGGTTGGTAGAAGGGAAATGTTTATCAATTAACTGTAGGAAATTTCGACCGATGTTAGTTCGAACTGTTTTGCTGAAGGGTGGATTAAACCAAATGATGTTTCTACGACGTCTTCGGTTGGTAGATGGCAAACTGGAGGAATTATCACAGGCCGAGTATTGCAGAGGTACATCGTAGTTGCTGCGCTTAAGCGCATCTTCGTAGAATGGTGCAGCAGAATCAAAGGATGCTTGATCGGAAGAGAGCGAGGAGATGCGTTTGCTGATTGAGGAAGGGATATGGTTGATGATAGAGGGTGGGTGGTTAGATCTATTGTCGACGTAGAGAGGGTCGTTGTTTGGTTTCCTGTAAGGTGAAAATGTTTCGTTTTTCAAGTCCAAAGTGAGGTCGAGGAAGTTGACAACATGATGGTTCACCTCTGCTGTTATCTTGAAGCCAATATTATTAAAGATAGCGTGTAGTTCTTTCCTCGCTTTATCTGCTGATCTGGCTCGTCTAGCTTTCAAAATTGCCAACCCATCATCTTTGTACAAACCAACTTGGTTCTTTCCGAACTTCGCCTCAAGTTTACTTAAGATGAATAATCCGACTAGTTCGCAAATCCCTGCTCCATCATAGCTACCCATTGTAACATCGAACATTGTATCGTTATTTCTTTTAACCCACGTTTTATTTTGGTGGAAAAGTAAGGATTTGCGTGCGTGTTTGATGACAGCTACATGATCATCAGAGATTGATGTAATGGTTTTAGCCCAGCTAATAACTTTATCCAGGAGCTCTTCGGTGATTGAAGGATAAAAATCAACAATGTCAAATGACAGAAACATGTGGTTAGGTTTATTATTAACAGATTTGAACCAATCGATGACAGAATAGGAATTTTTCCATTGATTCACGTTGATGGAAGATTTAATGCGATTGTTAATATTGTCAAGAATGACTTTGCTGACTTTTCCCAGCTCACTCTTTGCAGGATTAATGAGACGTAATTTGGGGTTGTTTTAAAAGTTTTCTTTGTGATCCTTCAGTGTTACATAAGCATTTCTTTCAGCCATGAAAGAACCTGTAACCTGTAACAAACCGAACCTGAACCTGAACCCGAACCTGAACCTGTAACCTGTCCCATGCAACTGCCAAAAACAAGATGAATGCCCACTAGACGGAAAGTGCAAAGTAGACAACATTGTCTATAAAGCCACGGTGACAACTGATGACGGAAATACAAAAGAGTATATTGGAATGACGGCCAATCCATTCAAAGAAAGATACGCCAACCACAAAACGTCATTCAACCTCTACAACCACTCGTCTGACACAAAGCTTTCGAAGTACATTTGGAGTCTGAAGCAAAGTAGAAGAAATTACAGCATCAAGTGGTCCATCTTGAAACGAGCTTCTGCGTACACGCCTGGTGGAAAGCGATGTGGCCTCTGTTTGGAAGAGAAATTATGTATCCTGAAAGCGAAAGGAAACAATTCACTGAACACGCGATCAGAGTTTTATGCAAAGTGCTGTCACAAGGAAAAATTTAGCGCGTGCAAATTCAAACCGGTGACGATAGACAAACCTCCACGTCAGCGAGCGACCGTTGATATTGACGAATCAAACACTAACTGAATTAATTGCCTGAAGATCGTCTTGAATAAGGCGTGAAACTTGAGTAGCAATAATTAATTTTAAGATATAAATATATCTTGCTCTACTATAATACTAGTGTTGAGCACTTTATTATCTACTACAACAAAACAACATATATATATATATATATATATATATATATATATATATATATATATATATATATATATATATATATATATATATATATATTGATATATATATATATATATATATATTGATATATATATATATATATTGATTTAATTATATAGAAGACAAGACAGACGCCGCCGGGCAGGAAGATATCAGAGATGAAACAAACTATCCTATTGGTCACATAGGTCGAATATGGTTTCAAGTAGATTACCAAAGTTCTACGGAAAAACTGCAAGTAAACATTTTAAAAATACGTCATCTCCCGTTACGGGACGATTCAGGTCTCTCCCCAGAGCCCCAAGTGCGTCTCTATCTTTTGCCGGATGACCGTTGTCAGCATCAGACCGAGGTCAAAAGACGGACTCGTAACCCAAATTTTTGTGAGGTGTTTAATTTTCAAGTCGCCCGCGATCATCTACGTCAGCGCGTCCTGCGGTTGTCAGTCTACGATCACGGCAAAGGCCGCCGTAGTGACGTTATTGGTCACGTGTTATATTCACTGAAGGACGAGAAATTCGCTGTGGAAATATGGCGCGATTTAGAAACCCTTTCAGAGGTAGGTGTTTGGCTTTAAATATGTGTGTTTTAATAAATACCATCCTGAAACAGATGCATGGTGATCAAGCGGCAGTTGTCATGTTGTTCATCCTTTCCATTATATGTAGTAGCCTAGTATTTTTAAGTAAATAATAAAATAAGAGAAAATTTCAGCACATTGACATTGTACAGCCTTTCGTACTAGGCAAACGTTGCCTAGAAATGTCAATTTCACAAACATCATCAATCTAATTATAGTTAGAACTACTATTTACAGCGGGCTCAACTAGCGCGCTATCATAATCGGTTGAACAAATTACAACCACTATCAAATATAATCGGTCGAATAAATTACAACCACTTTGATCGAGTCAGCGCTGCAAGCACAATGTCTGATCGTGAAAGTATCACTGTAGCAGCACCAGAGCAAGTTCATCGTTTTGTCACGGCAACTATTCCTGCACAAGCTTCAACATCAAACAATCCAGCTGTTGATCGAAGTTTAGCGGTATGTTGTGTGATATAATATGTATCACTTGTCCATATTCTTTTGTTATTTACTGGTGGCCTAAATTAAGTCGTGCCTCTCAAAATCTTATTTTCATTCTAAGCATATATCCACACACAAGATTCTTCACTTTGCTGTACATTATTTGCTCGCTTATCTGTATCTTTTATATAGGCAGATTTTGCGGGTTTTAATCCAGATTCTTATATCCAGATTCTTATATCCAGATTCTTAGCTTTAATCCAGATTCTTTAATCCAGATTCTTATCGCTATATACACCTTTTGCTTATAGACTTAGTTGTTTTAAGTTTCGATTGCATATTTGTTGATGACCACTTATCTCTTTGTTCCGTATTTATAGCCTAAGTTGGTTTGTTTATGTTACCTCCTCAATTTTAGCGCTTGTATTTGGTTCTCAGTTTACTTTCTGTAGCGAGTAGCAGCGTTAGCCCCTCCGTGTTTAGCTCTGTGTACATTCTACTACATAAGTTGCTATCACATTTAGTGCATTTTCGTCTAACATGTAATTGCTGTACATTTTTGCATAACCTAATTAGTTTACTCGCCTACGTGCGTCATGCTTTCACGCTCTAAAGGCGGAACTCCACTAGATGATTTTTGAGAAGATCGTCAAACGAAAGGTAGGATAACTTCTACTTTTCGTCGAGCGCCAGACGATCGCCAAATTTTTAACCAATAAGATTGCAGGATTCTTTATCCAAATATTTCTATATGGCGACCGTCGAGTTGAGTGAAGCTGCAAATCAAAATGTAAATTTTCTTGCTGAACACTATATCTATAGCCGTATAGCGCTACATCTGTTTCTTTGACGATTTAGGTTGAATCAAAACTTGGAGATCTTCATGTATCATTGGCGCACTATCCAGTCTTGGACAGACTCAGTGTAATTGTTCTAAGAGCCATCCATCTTCCACTCCATAAAGGAATAAGCAATCCGGGTTTGTGTATAATACGTATTCATCGTTTGTAAATGTTTTGCATGCAACTAAATACATGACAATGGACCATTTGCATTCTAGACTAAATTTTGATCTAGACAAGTCTGGACAAATATTTCATCACAGCTTGAAAGAGCATCACGAAATTAGTAATATAATATAGCCTTGCGAAGTTTGCCGTTTTTCAGTCATTTTGTCAAGTATTACAAATTGACAGCCCAATCGGGTGTTGGGGCATCAATTTCCCGTTTGTAATACAAAATGACTAAAAATTGCAAATTTCGCAAGGCTATATTATCCCGCATTTTACAACATTTCGCAACGAAACTTTGGAATATTACTAATTTTGTGATGCTCTTTCAAGCTGTGATGAAATTTTTGTCTAGACCAAAATTTAGTCTATGATGCAAATGGTCCATTTATTTCTTCGCTGACTAGAAAAAGTGCTCGGAGAGTCGGGCCTTAATGCCATGCACTCTCACTGCAAACATTTGTATAGGTAATAGTATTATTTTGAGTGCAATTTGAAAAAAAAACATGCACGAGTGAGTTTTTCAAAAACTATCAATAAGTCCGAAGGATGAGTGCAATTTGAAGTCTTTGAAAAAATCACGAGTGTATGTTCTTTGTCAAATTGCACGAGAAACCATACAAGAACAGTACTTATTAATAATATAATTGAAAAATTATGCAGTCACTCCTAAAAACTCCTAAATGTGTGTTTTTTTTATTATTTCTGCCGGAAATTGCTGTATCTTATTGGCTATCTTTGTTATTGTTTCATATTTTAAGCCAACTAAATAGTCAATGAAATTTGCACTGTATTTCTCTTTTTTGCACTGTATTTCATTTTTTTTGGCCCTGTATTTTGAAAAAATTACACTGCTGTTAGCCAATCAGAATTGAGAATTTTTTTCATGTTTATTATTATGAGTAAGACCAATGCACAGTGACTTAACTAGTGAGTGAAATTTGGGCCCAACAAAAATTTGATGTTTCTTTGCAAGACGCCAACATTGAAACGGGCGAGGGGAAGGATGGTGGAATACATGCATCAAGAAATGGTATAATACATCTGAGTGCACGTAAAAACTAGATTGCCCCAATATATATTACCAAAGATCGTTGCTTTGTCAATATGCATTAACGTGATGTCACGCGTTATGCCCAGCTGAGATTGGGGATCATATTCAGAGATTAACGGCATTTTTTCTTCATAGATACGTATGTAAAAGTGACGTTTTCGAAAGGTAACAATGTATTAAAAGTAAAGAAAACCAACGTAAAATGCGATACAATTGAGCCATTTTACAACGAAACATTTCACATCAACGCAACAAGCGACGACCTTCCAACGTGCAGCTTACTGCTGTCGGTATATCAAAGTACCGGAAGTGACGTAACTTCGGACGGCAAGCTGATTGGTCGAGTATTACTGGGCGGGATGATGTATGCACGTGGCAAGGAACTTGAACACTGGACTGATATGTTATGTCAACCTAGAACTATGGTTAAATACTGGCATGCACTGGGAAAATAGGAGTTAGTACTGATCTTGCAATAACCCTGGACAGATTATTTATCTCATCTTTGATAATGAATCTGGGTCATTGGACTGAAATTTTAGGTCAACCTAGGACTATTGTTAAATATTCGCATTCGCTGTGAAAATAGGAGTTAATCGCTGTGAAAATAGAAGTTAATAGTTAATACTGATCTTGCAATAATACAGGTTTGATTACTTATCTTTAACAATGAATCTGAGTCATTGCACTGTAATGTTAAATCAACCGCCAACTACGGTTAAATATTTTCACAAAACATTTGGAAATACTTGTCTATTAATCTATTATGTTGCCTTTAATCATTTTTTATTTGTCGAAGTCGTCTTAGACTTGTGCCACATCTTTCTTGAATTGGCTTCAATTGGATCTATCCAGTACCGAGTCTAAAATTGTCTTATCTCTCGAGCTGTTGATGATATTTCAAAAAATTCTTTCGCTCCCTTTTTATCACCAGAAGTTTCGGACACGATTCCTTCCCACTCGGAATAAATTATCTCTATAAGACTATATATAACTCGATATGGTGCGTGATTTTTGCTATAATTTACATTGCCATAGGGCAGAAATTGAAAGATATTCGCACACATAGACTCACATAGACGTTTACCGCACTCTCGGTGTAAATGATAATTACCACTTAAAATCCGTATATTAGTGAGTTTGGCAGATACAACGGCAACGCCAATGGATGCAAATGGAGACATGATCATCAAGAATAGAATTTTACTCTAAGACAAAAGCGACCTTTTATCGGCGTCGTTTATCAACGTCGGCAAAAGTCGCTTCGCCTTAAAAAATTCCCAATAAAAAACCGGCAAAGTAAATTGAAATAAAAATCACGACACCATGTTCAATTTGGGACCTAATTTATTTACAAAATTCATGAAATTTGTTTACGAAATTTCTGGTAATAGTATGCTTTTCAACATTCCGGGTACTTAGAAAGCCTTAGTTAATGACTTCCTGACATGTGCCGATTATAAAGCAATTTTTCAGATTTAATCTCGGCTTCAGCGTTATATTTTGCATGGGGGTAGCCCTCCCACAGTGCAGTGCAATAGTGAAACAACCGGCCAAATTCCTTGCATTGCACTTTCTCAGCCTGTTTCAGCACTCATAAATTACCAAACAAAAAACTCTTTTAGTGGTAAATAATACTTCAGCGATAATTGGTTCAGAGCATTCAGTTAGCACTTTTTATTATTATTATTTATTATTATTATTAAAACGTCTTTATACACGGTAGCTAATCAACTATAAAATATTTGCAAGGTTTTCGTTGCTTTTCATTAGGCCGTGTAGTTGCAAACAGTATAAGAAACTCCCATCCACCCTCCCCAGATGATAACAGTAAAATATTCACACTCAAACCCCACCCAAATAAAAGATAATTCAAGAGTTTTTATTTCTTTCATTCCAAACTTTAGCAGCAGCATAATCGAAAGTACGTTTCGTTTTGTTGTTATGTCAATGTATTTTCGATAAATAACCACACACTCTCTGGTGAAACTTTGTTAAAGCCATGTTGTTCAAATTGTTGATTGTTTTAAATTTTATACAGTTTCGTGTTACTGGCCAGTGCAAAAGAATGTAAATCTGGTCAGAAATTGCTCGAATGTAAATCTGGTCGATAATTGCTTCCGACCATTTTGTTATCGTGTCAATGTATTTTCGATATAATTGATGGCTTTGTAAATTAATATTTATTTACTTTTTGTGTGTCACTATAGACAATTCCGCCTCGACCTAGCGGCCTTGTCTTATTAATGTTTGTACCTATATTATATTATACTGTATGAATAAATTGAAATTGAAATCGAAATTGAAATTGAAATTGAAATTGATAAATATAACCACGCACTCGCTGAATGGTCAATCATTTGTGGTGAAACCTTTTTAGAGTCATGTTGTTCAAATTGTTGATTGTTTTACCCAGTTTCGTGTTACTGACCAGTGCAAAAGAATGTAAATCTGGTCAGAACTGTGAGTTAAGGTGTTGTACCATACCTGAGGGTGATGTAATTTGTCGTGAGAGATGTTTGGGGTTATCATGTGAACTTGATGTACATTGTGATGGCGGCTGGTGTGTAAACTCAACATGTAGCAGTTGTCTTTTGAAAAGGTTTGTAAATGTTTAATTTCCTTTTTAAAACTGAACTGTACGTTTTTGTCCTTCTCTTTGATAACGTTATTACGATGTTATTAACAGAAAGATACCCAACGTGTTAATACGAAAAATTGTGGAGTCAATAGAAATAGTTCACGAACAAATCGATTAAATTTTGGTTCAATTTGGGTGAAAATTGCATGAGAAATTAGCAAACGTTTGTTTTGCAAGCTGCTCCATTTACTATTCGGAATACTCCGGATTTTCGGAACACTGATGGAATGGAACAGAAGAACCCCGATTTTCGAGTAGGGGCAGATAATTTCGAGTTGGGGCAGATAATTTCGAGTAGGGGCAGGGTAAATAGGAAATTGCTATTGGTGGGTTTGACAAAAATACAATAAACACGTGACGGTGAAGGACCATATTTATGAATAAACGTTGACTAACATAGATAATGCATGAGTTATATTGTTATTCTAATGAGTTTCCAAACTATCTATTCTATTAACTATGGTATTACACTGCAGTAGTGTGAAACTCCTTGAACGAGTTGTTTAGTAGATAAAAGTATATGCACTTAACTCTCCCGCATGTTACAAACCGAGTGCTTTTCATATCTTTCGAAAATTGAATTCAATAATTGTTTTATTATTTATTTAAAATATGGAAAAGACATGCGCACCTGTAGGTTCAATTCGTGGAAGTAATTCACCAGTTCTTTTTCCCATTTGCGGAAAATCTTTCCTTTCTCTCATAAGGACGTTAACATGTTAGTCAAAACTTACGTGGCTGTTTTCGTTGGTATTTCTTCTTTACATTCTAAACGTTGTTTCCTTTAAACCTGCGAACACATCCGTTACATTTCGTATTTGTATTTCCACAGCATTACATCATAACGTTGATTATTTTTTCATATCAACACTATGACGTCATAACATTGAATATGGTTTTTTCATGTCAACATGACGTCATAATATTGAATATGATATGACGATTACTTTGTTTAATGCATCAGTCAATTCCAGCTGCGACCATCCCCCCCCCCCCCTAGGACAATTCCCGGGCATTGGTAAATTTTTTATTTTTTTCGTGCAAATGTCCGGGCGGTAGGGCAAAAAAGAAGGAACAATGCCTCACCCTTGGGACGGAAAAGCAAAACAAATGCCCCGAGCCGACAAATTAGTCCATGTCAAAAAATGCACTAAATTAATCACATGCGTTTAAAAAATTTACATTTATACGTATCTCTGTTAATTATTCTTTTGGGGATCATGACAAGAAGGAAAATTATCGTGCTCATTTCAGATGAAAACATCGACGAAAGGCTGTGACACTGACACACTCAGAGGCCGCGGAAGCATTTCGAAAGTGGAGGGGCATTGACCAAAAGGGGCACTTTTGTATATGACCAAAATCAAACGATTTTATATCGTTCACGAGCCGAACGAAAATTTTTGAAAATATGGAGGCTCTATAACGTCGGAAATGGCCTTTACAGAGTCTTTACTACTGCGAAAAGAGCAAAATTTACTTTCCAGAAAAAGAGGGCGTTTATTCAAGAAATACTTGAATCTTCGTTCTTTAAATTAAGCCCAGAAAAAAGGGCACTTTTTTCACTTTTAAAAAGTGGGGTGTCACATGCCCCCATTGGCCCCCGGTTCCGCGGCCCCTAGGGGCACACACTTGCTTTTATTGCAGAAAGTTTTTCATTGTAAATACAATATATATAATATGGACTGAAGGAAATTTTTAAACATTGATTCACACTTGAAAACCAACATTCAACAATAATATAATATAAAATTTGTTTTTAAACGTATTTACAGACCATGTAAAGTCTGTTCTGCGCATACGTTCTGCGCAAGCTTACATTCCAATGGTCGGGACCCAAACGTTGGAATGTTATTAATATTTCGTATCATTTGAACTTTCTTGAATTGAATCTTTAGTCTGTATTCATTTACAAGCATAGCGAGTCAGAAGAGTGTTAAAAATTCAGTATAATATATATCTAATCATATTTTTCAACTGTAGCACTGAGTTCAAAATGTAAACAAAGCGTTTGTTTACATTACGGACTTTACATGGTCTTTAAAAGTCGTCCATTTTGGCATACGACACAGGAAACTCGTGGCCGCGGTCTTTTCTCCGTGAGCGACAAATGCCCGGGGGTAATAACCCGACAAATGCCCGGGGGTAATAACCCGATATTGATAAATGCTCCCGGATGAACACGCAGATGCAAATGCCCGGCCGTGGCGACAAGTAAGCGTAAAAATGCCCCACACTAGTATTGTCAAATGCCCCACACTAGTACTGTCCCGGGGGGGGGGGGAAGGATGCTGCTGGAATTGACTGATGCATAACGCCAGGTGGTTTTACTTGTCAATTTAAAAGCGATGAGAAAGTCAATGAGAAGGTCGTTCCTTCTTGTTTAAATAATACTAAAATAACTTTAGATAATTATTTTACTCTGCTTAACAGAACACAATTTTACCTGATGTTTTATGCAACTTCGTACAAATTGTTACGTTTTATTGATGGAATGTTTTACCTAACTTTTTTCATAACTCTTCTAGGCTTTCTTTGACAGGCTCGAATCCTGTTCGTGGCACAACTCAGCCTACATCGCAAAAGCCTTCAAGTACAAGCTTAAAAACTACAGATAGACGAAAAGTAGTAACTGAGGCGAAGGCAATGGATCGAGAAGATGTGACAAGAAACACGTCACCAACATTAAAACATGTCAAAACTAACGTTCATGGCTGTTCGAGGTTTAATAACCAATGTGCCAGTAAATGTTGTATTGATGGGAAATGTGTAGACACTTCTCAATGTGTACCTGTCAAAGCTGCCCGTGGGGGTAGAGGTGGAGGAAGGAGAGGTGGTGGGGGAAGAATTTCCAGAGGGGGAGGCGGGGGAGTGAATGGTTCGCAAACAGGGGGAGGTTCTTTCCCCGGTTGGGCAATTGCTGTTTTAGTAATTGGTATGCTGCTATTGTTTATCGGTCCTTTATTAATTGTCTTTTGTTGTTATAAGTGTCAGAAGTAAGATGAACGTTAGCCTGAGTATCAGTGGCGAAGCTAGCTAAATAGGTTAAAAATTTCTAAAAGTTTGCATGATGCAAATCATTAAAACTGATTTGCCTATCATGACCTGTTGCTATGGCCAGTTTCGTCATTGCTGAGTATCAGGCTCTCGTTTCCATCCCTTAAAATTTAAATGCGTATTGCCTGACACAAATCCCTGTCTGGCTGCATGTGAAAAAGCCAAAATCCGTGACATTTCACTTGATTGGTTAGTGCTAAATAGATTATACTATTTCTCATTGATATGTTTAGTAGGTTTAACTATATTAAATTAGATTGTTTTAATTTGTTTACTTATTATTGTTGTGTACATAATTGACATTTCTCCATGCAGGGACATTTTGATTGGAAACTAAATATAAACTATGTGAAGTGCGATAGGATTAAAGTTTGTGTCAGGCTCTGTTTGTAAATCAAACATGCATTTTTTGGCTTTTGGTCTTGTGCGATAAGTTTGTTCGGATCATTTAATTTCAACTTGCAGCGTATTAGACTTTGCCATGAGCGCGGCTGAGCTCGTTTCAATGTGTGGCATATGGGCCACGTATTTTGCCATGAGATAATTTCAACATGTGGCGTAGGAGAGATGTCTTGCCATCAGATTGTTTCAACATGTGACGTATGAGTTATTTTGTCTTGTGATATAATTTCAATATGTGGCGTATAATATGCGCTGTTTTGCCATGAGATAATTTCAACATGGGGCGTAGGAGATGCCATCAGATTGTTTCAACATGTGACGTATGAGTTCTTTTGTCTTGCAATATATTTTCAATATGTGGCGTATAATATGCGCTGTTTTGCCATGAGATAATTTCAACATGTGGCGTATGAAATATTTGCCATGAGATAATGTCGCATGTGGCGTAGGAGAGATTTTGCCATGAGATTATTTCAACATGTGGCGTACGAGTTATTTTGCCATGAGTTCATTTCAATATATGGCGCATGCGCTTTTTTACCTGGAGATGATTTCAGCATATGGCCATGCTTATGAGATCCTGCCAACACCGCGGAAAACGTCTGCGCATGCACCAAATTATGAAAATATGGCGGGGAATTTGAATATCAAATTCTAAAACAAAAACATGCTTATTAATTGGTCAAAAATTAGTAAAACAAACGAGAAAATATAGCAAATGGGTAGACTAGACATTAATTGAAAGCGTCCTGGCATTTAAAGTATGGAATGAAATATAATTCATGTAAAAATTGTTGATTTTAACGGACACGACTTCGAAAATTTTTGCAAAATTATTCAAAACAAAAATTCAAACTCAAAAGTTAAGAAAACTCTCGAAAAGTTAAGCTTCTTAACCCGCTCAAATTGTAGAATAAATCCTAAAGTTTAATTATTGTGAACACGAAAATTTTTTATATTTGGCGACACAGTTTTTTTTTAAGAAATGTATCTCAAACGAAAATTCGGAAATTGTCGTTGCTTAGTTGATAAACAAAATGTTTCAGACGATAAATTTGTCAACAATCACCTTTAGTTCATGTTCTTGTACAATACAATTTCTTGAACCTTCTGGCTGTATTTATTCCTAGTTTTTAGAATGACATGTTTATTTTTGCGCTCAAAATCTGGCTGTAAAGACGCACAATAAAGTCACTCCTTTTTACCGCCATTTTGAGCGTTCAGAACAGCTTCTCATCAAGTTCGCAATACTATTACAGGTAAGGTTGACGCATGCGCAGACGTTTTTCCGCGGTGTTGATCCTGCCAGGCTATAATTTCAGCGTTTCATGGTGTACGCGATTTTGTCATGAGAGAAATTTAACATGCGATGTGTGCAATCTGCCATGGATAATTTCAGCATGTTGCGAAAAATATTTTGCACCAGACAATTTTACTTGTCCCTTGTGAGATTTTTGCCGTGAGTTTATTTCAACATGTTTCGCTTTTCACTAGCTATTTGAATCCATTGACCCCTATTTCTTAGCGGTTAATTTTACTCTCTCTCGAGTTTTTACCGGGATGTTCGAGCAGTGAAAAGGGAGTCTAATTCCCCAGTCGGATTATTAGTAAATTATTGGCCAGCCCCAGCCTCCTCGTTGCTACGACCATGTTTTAATCAATTGATTTGAAGGCTTCGGGAATGTAAGCTTTGATGAATTCCCCATGTTTTGGCTAAAATGTTTGGCAGTTTTGCCCAGATATTGTTATCATCGGTGTATCATATAAATATCAACTGGTTATCTTTCTTGATAACAGGCCGTCTCATTTTCTCAGCTGGTGCAGAGAATTACCCTTTTGGAGAGCCAGCAGAAACCGGACATAACTGCTCGAATAAAATCATTGACTTCATATGGAATTAGAAAATTGGTGGATTTTGATCAATATACTGCTATTTCTATGGTTGAAGCCCTAGCTAACGAAGCCGAGCAAGGGCATCATGAAAAGGCGTCTTTCTTTAACGTTGCTCTTCTCGCGTTGATAGCCTGCGTGCAGCCTGACTTTAAATGGGGAGAAGTCAGTCTGCGAATCAGGGAACAATACCGTGTTCGCGCCATCTTTTGAATTGCATGGATTTCTGTATTCAAACGTGATTGGCTATTGCTTAGAAGCCTAAAAAACGCGCTACGATTGGCCATTAATTCGTTAATAGATTCAGTTCAACAAAATAATATATTTAGCAAAATGGCATCTTGGGAAACTCAATGAGATCCCTTTCAAATCTTTTGTACGGGTTTGTGCATAAATTACACACAATATTGCTCTTTGTGTTTTTGTCCGCCATTTTTTTCATTCTGGAATGTTGTTTGAACCAAATACATATTAACGAATTGGCCAATCGTAGCGCGTGTGTTAGGCTTTTGAGCAATAGCCAATCACGTTTGAATACAGAAATCAATGCAATTCAAAAGATGGCGCGAACACAGTATTGTTCCCTGATTCGCAGACTGACTTCTCTCCATTTAAAGTCAGGGTGCACGCAGGCTACGCGTTGAGAGACCGAATCGATAAGCCTAAAGGCGTAAAACCCTGGGCACACTATAGGAAACATTGTTGCGGAAACATTTGTGATTTCGGTGATGTTTACTCAAATGTTTCCCTGTTTGCCCACCCATGGAAACATTGTTGCGGAAACAATTGCTTCCCTGGAATCAAAAATGTCTCCTACCAAATTCAGAAACATTTGATGTTTCCCAAGTGTATTTTTTGTTGTGAAAACATTGTTTCCCTGTTTGTCCATATGTTTACAGCGAGTGTGGAAAGATACCGAAACAGTGAAGTTGGAAGGTTTGTATGAAGCAAGAAACTGTGGGATGTCCGGTAATGTAAAATACTTAAACTGAGACGAAAAAGAGAAGGTTTATGGAGTTATGCTCAGATTGACAACGAGTTGAAGGAATTTGGCATTGACGGAGAAGAATACAAGTACAAATGGAAGATAATAAGGGGCCAGTTAACCGACGACTAATTTACCCTGAGCGCTAATGTTCCTCACTGATGTTTCCTAGTGTTTGCCCACTGTGGGAAACATGGCGAAATCTTGGCAGGAAACAATGTTTCCGCAACTATGTTCATCCTAGTTTGCCCAGGGCTTAAGGCGCTGTTTCACGAGTATTTTGTGGCACTGTTCTCCGACGATGATTATACTAAAGTTCTAGACTCGACTACCGAAGTCGATAAGTCCTTTAAAACATTCAAACCACCCGCGGTTAACAGCTCTATGAATCCCACACCATGCTGCACCTGTTCCCCGGCGTCCTCGCAACCTCTCTGCAACTTGTTTTTCTGTGGTCTACCCGGTCATATTGCCGCTCGCTGTTTCAGAATACTAATGTCTTGCATTGCCCTTTGCCAGCTTGATTCAGCGCTCGTAAATTACCAAACAAAAAACTCTTTTAGTGCTAAGTAATACTTCAAAGATAATTGCTTCAGACCATCCATTTACCACTTGTTTTTTTTTGTTATGTCAATGTATTTTCGATAAATAACCACGCACTAGCTGAAAACTCAATGATTTGTGGTGAAATTTTGAAGTAAATGTAAGCCTGATCAGAACCGTAAGTTAAAGATGTTGTTCCACATCACCCCGTTGAATATTATGTCAAAACTCCACGTTTGGTCAGCCAAAAAGTGATATGAAATGGCCATAGAGTAAATTCAGGTTAACCCCTTCGTATTGCCTTAACTTTTTCTCGATTATTAATTTGTGCCACTTTTGATAAAGTAAAAAAGTGGTCATAGGCTGATAAGCATAGTGTGATGGTTAGAGATTATCATGAAATCAATTTAAAGCTTACGCATTTGCTTTTTTGCCATTTTTGGTAACTATTTGACGAATTGAAAAACTAGCGAAAAATGGTGAAAAAGTTAAGGGGTAAGCCGTAGATTTTTCCCGAATTTTCTAATTAAATTTGCAAACCCCTTAACGTAATCATGAAATAAACTTAAGGCTTATCCCTTTGCTTTTTCGACATTTTTTGACACTTTGAAACTTGGAAAAGTGGCGCAAAATGGACAAAAATTTAAGGAGTAAGTCAGCAAGCTAGCACTTACTCGAATTTGCGAGTTTGAGAAAAAATGGACAATAAATTAAGGTGTATTGTTATTTTAAAATAAGCTTTATTTGCATGACCTAGTTAGATGTATTGCTAAGCATAATCGTAAATATATAAAAGTTAACTAATATAAGAACTACTTTAACCAACAAAAAACAAGTGAATATACTGCTATCTACATGTATAATATTAAAAGTAAAAGAGTAGATCAAATACTGAAATAGGAAGGATAACAAATACAAAATTTCTGGTTTAAGGACTGTTGTCTCTGATATAAAAACATTTCGAAATATGCTTCCAGAATAGATCCGTTATCACAGGGTCATTCAATTATGACATAAGATCACTTAATAATTTTCTCTTTAATTCATTGGTGACGTTCTTTTGGAAATAGTCCTTCAGGATGTTGTGCGAGTTATTTCGCAAATTCTCGTTTTATTACATTCGAATGCAAAGTGAAATTTGTCTTCAACTGCACGTTTGTCCCCTAGCCGACGGCGCGAAGCGCCGTGCGAGGGTACTAATTCCCCCCTGCTATTTA
The DNA here is from genome assembly GCA_902702795.2 of Paramuricea clavata. NCBI lineage: Eukaryota > Metazoa > Cnidaria > Anthozoa > Malacalcyonacea > Plexauridae > Paramuricea > Paramuricea clavata. The sequence goes on from CACRXK020005430.1 coordinate 23,380, forward strand.
CACCCGGAGAAACGAAAGCATTAGCCAAGTCTAAAGTTCATCAATGAGCGCGGGCGTGGGTTACCGTGACTGGTTCGGTGGTTGGTGGGTGGCCATCCTCACTGATCTCAAAAATATGGCGGACTATCATGAATAGTTGACACTAGCCCCGTTTACACTACACTCATTTTTGGCACCGCACTCTTAAATAATGGCATGCGGAGCAAATTTTTAGGCGTGGGAAAGGCTATTTTCGTGAGCCGCAAATGGTAAATATTTGTACATTTGAAATGTGAAATGCTTGATTTTAGTGTCATCAAATGTGATTTGTTCTACAGCCGTGAGGCGTGATTGTTGATAAAACTGCTCCGTGAAATGAGAATTAAAGATGCCTGTTTCGTGAACTGTGATTATTATAGTGATTATTATAATAAACATGATAAGCGATAATCAAATTTATATGTGAGGACAAGGTTTCTGGCGGTGAGGACAAGGTTCCTGGCGGTGAGGACAAGGTTTCTGACTGTGAGGACCAGGTTTCTGGCGGTGAGGACAACGTTACTGGCGGTGCGAACAAGGTTCCTGGCGGTGAGGACAAGGTTCCTGGCAGTGAGGACAATGTTTCTGGCGGTGAAGACAAGGTTACTGCCGGTGAGGACAAGGTTCCTGGCGGTGAGGACAAGGTTCCTGGCGGTGAGGACAAGGTTCCTGGCGGTGAGGACAAGTTTCCTGGCGGTGAGGACAAGGTTTCTAACTGTGAGGACCAGGTTTCTGGCGGTGAGGACAAGGTTACTGGCGGTGAGGACAAGGTTCCTCGCGGTGGCGGTGAGGACAATGTTCCTGGCGGTGAGGACAAGGTTCCTGGCGGCGAGGACAAGGTTCCTGGCGGTGAGGACAAGGTTTCTGACTGTGAGGACCAGGTTTCTGGCGGTGAGGACAAGGTTACTGGCGGTGAGAACAAGGTTCCTGGCGGTGAGGACAAGGTTCCTGGCGGTGAGGACAATGTTCCTGGCGGTGAAGACAAGGTTACTGCCGGTGAGGACAAGGTTCCTGGCGGTGAGGACAAGGTTCCTGGCGGTGAGGACAAGGTTCCTGGCGGTGGTTGAGGACAAGGTTCCTGGCGGTGAGGACAAGGTTTCTAACTGTGAGGACCAGGTTTCAGTCGGTGAGGACAAGGTTACTGGCGGTGAGGACAAGGTTCCTCGCGGTGGCGGTGAGGACAATGTTCCTGGAGGTGAGGACAAGGTTCCTGGCGGTGAGGACAAGGTTCCTGGCGGTGAGGACAAGGTTCCTGGCGGTGGTTGAGGACAAGGTTGCTGGCGGTGGTTGAGGACAAGGTCCTGGCGGTGAGGACAAGGCTTCTGACTGTGAGGACAAGGTTTCTGGCTGTGAGGACAAGGTTACTGGCGGTGCGAACAAGGTTCCTGGCGGTGAGGACAAGGTTCCTGGCAGTGAGGACAATGTTTCTGGCGGTGAAGACAAGGTTACTGCCGGTGAGGACAAGGTTCCTGGCGGTGAGGACAAGGTTCCTGGCGGTGAGGACAAGGTTCCTGGCAGTGGTTGAGGACAAGGTTCCTGGCGGTGAGGACAAGGTTTCTAACTGTGAGGACAAGGTTTCTGGCAGTGAGGACAAGGTTACTGGCGGTGAGGACAAGGTTCCTCGCGGTGGCGGTGAGGAATATGTTCCTGGCGGTGAGGACAAGGTTCCTGGCGGCGAGGACAAGGTTCCTGGCGGTGAGGACAAGGTTTCTGACTGTGAGGACCAGGTTTCTGGCGGTGAGGACAAGGTTACTGGCGGTGAGAACAAGGTTCCTGGCGGTGAGGACAAGGTTCCTGGCGGTGACGACAATGTTCCTGGCGGTGAAGACAAGGTTACTGCCGGTGAGGACAAGGTTCCTGGCGGTGAGGACAAGGTTCCTGGCGGTGAGGACAAGGTTCCTGGCGGTGGTTGAGGACAAGGTTCCTGGCGGTGAGGACAAGGTTTCTAACTGTGAGGACCAGGTTTCAGTCGGTGAGGACAAGGTTACTGGCGGTGAGGACAAGGTTCCTCGCGGTGGCGGTGAGGACAATGTTCCTGGAGGTGAGGACAAGGTTCCTGGCGGTGAGGACAAGGTTCCTGGCGGTGAGGACAAGGTTCCTGGCGGTGGTTGAGGACAAGGTTCCTGGCGGTGGTTGAGGACAAGGTCCTGGCGGTGAGGACAAGGCTTCTGACTGTGAGGACAAGGTTTCTGGCGGTGTGAACAAGGTTCCTGGCGGCGAGGACAAGGTTCCTGGCGGTGAGGACAAGGTTTCTGACTGTGAGGACAAGGTTTCTGGCGGTGAGGACAAGGTTACTGGCGGTGAGAACAAGGTTCCTGGCGGTGAGGACAAGGTTACTGGCGGTGAGGACAATGTTCCTGGCGGTGAGGACAAGGTTCCTCGCGGTGACGACAAGGTTCCTGGCAGTGAGGACAAAGTTCCTGGCGGTGAGGACAAGGTTCCTGGCAGTAAGGACAAAGTTCCTGGCGGTGTGGACAAGGTTCCTGGCGGTGAGGACAAAGTTCCTGGCGGTGAGGACAAGGTTCCTGGAGGTGAGGACAAGGTTTCTGACTGTGAGGACAAGGTTTCTGGCGGTGAGGACAAGGTTACTGGCGGTGAGGACAAGGTTACTCGCGGTGGCGGTGAGGACAAGGTTCCTGGCGGTGAGGACAAGGTTCCTGCCGGTGAGAACAAGGTTCCGGGCGGTGAGGACAAGGTTCCTGGCGGTGAGGACAAGGTTCCTGGCGGTGAAGACAAGGGTACTGCCGGTGAAGACAAGGTTCCTGGCGGCGAGGACAAGGTTCCTGGCGGTGAGGACAAGGTTCCTCGCGGTGGCGGTGAGGACAATGTTCCTGGCGGTGAGACCTGCAAGGTTCCTGGAGGTGAGGACAAGGTTTCTGCCTGTGAGGACAAGGTTTCTGGCGGTGAGGACAAGGTTACTGGCGGTGAGGACAAGGTTACTCGCGGTGGCGGTGAGGACAATGTTCCTGGCGGTGAGGACAAGGTTCCTGGCGGTGAGGACAAGGTTCCTGGCGGTGAGAACAAGGTTCCGGGCGGTGAGGACAAGGTTCCTGGCGGTGAGGACAAGGTTCCTGGCGGTGAAGACAAGGTTACTGCCGGTGAAGACAAGGTTCCTGGCGGCGAGGACAAGGTTCCTGGCGGTGAGGACAAGGTTCCTCGCGGTGGCGGTGAGAACAATGTTCCTGGCGGTGAGGACAAGGTTCCTGGCGGTGAGGACAAGGTTCCTGGCAGTGAGAACAAGGTTCCGGGCGGTGAGGACAAGGTTCCTGGCGGTGAGGACAAGGTTCCTGGCGGTGAAGACAAGGTTACTGCCGGTGAAGACAAGGTTCCTGGCGGCGAGGACAAGGTTCCTGGCGGTGAGGACAAGGTTCCTCGCGGTGGCGGTGAGAACAATGTTCCTGGCGGTGAGGACAAGGTTCCTGGCGGTGAGGACAAGGTTCCTGGCAGTGAGAACAAGGTTCCGGGCGGTGAGGACAAGGTTCCTGGCGGTGAGGACAAGGTTCCTGGCGGTGAGGACAAGGTTCCTGGCGGTGGTTGAGGACAAGGTTCTTGGCGGTGGTTGAGGACAAGGTTCCTGGCGGTGGTTGAGGACAAGGTCCTGGCGGTGAGGACAAGGCTTCTGGCGGTGAGGACAAGGTTCCTGACGGTGAGGACAAGGTTCCTGGCGGTGAGGACAAGGTTCCTGGCGGTGAGGGCAAGGTTCCTGGCGGTGAGGACAAGGTTCCTGGCGCTGAGGACAAGATTGCTGGCGCTGAGGAAAAGGTTCCAGGCGCTGGGGACAAGGTTCCTGCATTTGAGGACAAGGTTCCTGGCGCTGAGGACAAAGTTCCTGGCGCTGAGGACAAGGTTCCTGGCGCTGAGGACGAGGTTCCTGCCGCTGAAGACAAGGTTCCTGGCGCTGAGGACAAGGTTCCTGAAGACGAGGACAAGGTTCCTGGCGCTGAGGACAAGGTTTCTGCGGCTGAGGACAAGGTTCTTGGCGGTGAGAACAAGGTTCCTGGCGGTGAGGACAAGGTTCCTGACGGTGAGGACAAGGCTCTTGGCTTAGGACAAGGTTCCTGGCGCTGAGTACAACGTTCCCGCCGCTGAGGACAGGGTTCCTGGCCCTGAGGACAAGGTTCCTGGCGGTGAGGACAAGGTTACTGGCGGTGAGGACAAGGTTCCTGGCGGTGAGGACAAGGTTCCTGGCGCTGAGGACAAGATTCCTGCCGCAGACGACAAAGTTCCTGGCGCTGAGGACGAGGTTCCTGGCGCTGAAGACAACGTTCCTGGTGCAGAGGACAAGGTTCCTGGCGCCGAGGACAAGGTTCTTGGCGTTGAGGACAAAGTACCTGGCGCTGAGGACAAGGTTGCTGCCGCTTAAGACAAAGTTACTGGCGGTGAGGACAGGGTTCCTGGCGGTGAGGACAAGGTTCCTTGCAGTGAGGACAAGATTCCTCGTCCTGAGGACAAGGTTCCTGGCGGTGAGGACAAGGTTCCTGGCGCTGAGCACAAGGTTCCTGGCGGTGAGGACAAGGTTCCTGGCGCTGAGGACAAGGTTCCTGGCGCTGAAGACAAGGTTTCTGGCCGTGAGAACAAGGTTCCTGGCGCTGAGGACAAGGTTCCTGGTGGTGAGGACAAGGTTCCTGGCGGTGAGGACAAGGTTCCTGACGGTGAGAACAAGGTTCCTGACGGTGAGGACAAGGTTCCTGGCGCTGACGAGAAGGT
>CACRXK020005431.1:0-28098 GCA_902702795.2 Paramuricea clavata
AATTTTTTTTATTTTTTATATATATATATATATATATATATATATATATATATATATATATATATATATATATATATATATATATATATATGTAGAAACACACAAAAACGTAGCATGCTTTGTTTGGCATATTTATTACCATACAGCTTCGTACTACGTAAATTAAATAACGTGGCACTCTTCAGATAATATAGCCTATGTTTGCCCTATAGCTTCTAACGAACTTTCAAAATTTTGTACAGATGGTAATTAAAGGATGCTTATCTAATTACAAATCAATTAACACCTTATGTACGGTCACTTATGTGGTGCAGCGCTAGATTTCGCCTCAAATTATGACATCGCGATCACGGATGATGAAAAAAATATTATTCTGCATGCAAAGAAATCATGCCTATATTTAATTCTAGAGAACACTGGGGCAAGAAAACATCATACACCCTGTGTAACTATGGGTAGTTATGACGGGGCAGAATCGTGCGAGTTGGTCGGATCTTTTTTGTTACATCAGATCACCCAAAAACACGGTGAGAATTTCGCCCTCTAACGAGATGACGGGCGTGGTGTTATAAAAGCAACCCCCCGTAAAATTGAAATTATCAAGAAAGATATCTGTTCCATCTTCAACAATCATGGCCTAAAAATTATACCATCGAAGCCAACAAGAAAATAGTAGATTTTTTAGATGTCACCATAAATCCGTCTACCCAAATGTATCAGCCGTTCACTAAACCCAATAATATTCTACTTTACGTCCACAACAAATCAAACCATCTATCCAAAATACTAGACAAAATACCAGCCCCAATCAACAAACGCCTTTCTGAAATTTCATTTCATGAGGACTCGTTTCAGCGTGCCTAAGTACCATTGTACCAAGAAGCCCTAACAAAGAGCGGTTATCAACATAAATCGAAATACCAACAACCTCCGACATCTCAAAATACCGTCATGCATGCGCAACTCAAGGAGTCGGAAACGAAACATAACCTGGTACAACACACCGTTCAACAAAATGTCCCTACTAATATTGGTCAGACCTTTTTAAAGATTTTAGACGAGAAACTTCCCGCCGGCCATGCCTTACACAAGATATTTAATAGAACTACCGTGAAGATTAGCTACAGCTAGCTGCATGAGCAACTTTAAACAAAACATCGATGGACATAACAAATCCAAGCTATCCCACCGAGCTAAAGACGAGACGAAAAAAAGTGCAATTGCCAAAAACCAAGTGAATGCCCTATGTCAAAAAATTGTCTAGCAAATTTTGTTATCTACCAAGCCACAGTAAAAACATCTGACAAGCGGCCCACTCAAACATACTGTATGTTGGACTAACAGAGAATGAATTCAAAACCCGATACACCAATCACAAAGCTTCATTTAATAACTATGACTATAAAATACATGCATGCATGCAGAAACCCTTGCCTTGCTGACAAAACCATTATGTTTTCCAAATAGGAAGTATTGTCATGGTTTAAATACTTTATTTGGTAAATATAATAATTATTTACAAAAGACGCACTAATACTATGCATGCACAGAACAAATATTACTCAAATGGAAGAGGTGCGAACGGAACGTAGATAATTTGCGCTATCCATGCAAGGCACCTTTCCAACAGAATACATGTAAATATAGTTTAATACGATATTTGCAATGTTGGTGTAATGTACTCAAGTGAATAAGATGCTTGTGATGTTACTCTGAGTGTATCACAAGCATAGTTTAATAGGTAAATACTATAATAACAAGTTTATACAGCGAGACAATTAACGCCTATGACAAGGACAGGCACGTGACATAGACTAAGTACGTAACAAGTTTACATCGAATACGGTCGATACTAACATAGAATAATGATTAAGGAGATAGTGTTTAAATGTTTTGACACTAGAGAATGTATTTGGTGGAGCTACTTTACAAACACTGTTCCATAATTTCACGATCCGGTTGAAATACGAGTTCTGATATGTTGTGGCTTTACACAATGGAGTCTTGAGCAACAGATTTGTTTTGGGATTACGACATAGACGGGAGTGGCCATGGATTACAAACGAGACATAGTCATGATCATTGAGATCAGAAATACCATAAAGAGCCTTGTATAGAAGAGCATTAGATCCTTTATTATATTCATTTTGAAATCAATGGTGTTTCCTGCAATCTCATTGGTCCACAGGAGTGCGATTTCAGCACGGATCGCACTCCTAGCAGTGCGATTTGTGCTGAAATCTCACCTTCTTTCAACCAATCACATTTGAGTGCTGAGTTCAACCAGACAATCATATTTAATCATAGGATTCGAGCAGCCAATCAATTTTAAGAAAAAATGTGATTTGGCAAGTAAGCAAAAACAAAATATTTACATGTCATGATTACCCTTGAGTGCCTTAGTAATTTTTGGCACATAAAAACAAAAAAAATATGGATAGCTACAGTAAACTATCAAAGAATTGCAAAGAATTTAAAAATTTTTGAAATTTCGCAAAATTGATAGCAAACAGGCAAAAACGCCAACAAAAGCAAATTTTATAAAGCGTCAGGGAAAACAAAGCTCGAAATTACAAAGGTAAATTCGCCTATTGTGTTTCCAATTTTAAACGCACAAAACTGGACCAAAACTCTTTCAGATCACTCGTAAAACCTACAATATTTTTGAACTTACTTGTGTTGCCTCTTATTCTTTATAAATGTATTCATTTCTTTAACATTTTTACCATTTTTGCAGCAAAACTATAATAACTATTGTTCATCTTGTTCGCTTATTGTTACTATGCTACACTTACAGCAGTCAGGAGGTACCGGAGGTGTGTCTTTTGCAAACAAAAACATTTCCGGTTTACAAAAATATTTAAGATTTCAAAATGAATATAATAAAGTGGAAATTGAACTTCGTGTCGAGCAATTTTGGACTGAAATCAAACTATCTTGTGATTACAAATCGCACTCCTGCTTCGCGGTCGTGCGATTTTGTAATCACGCGTTTGATTTCAGGCCAAATTCCACTCCACTCAGTTCAATTACCATTATTTATCTCTCTATCGTAACACAAAGGTAATAAGTTCAGATCAACGAGACGCTCATTGTAGCTGGAGTAACCCTTCCTAGCCTTCAATATCTATCTAGTAGCTCGCCTCTGCACTCGCTCTATTTTTGTCTTCTGCGCATGTGAGCAAATGTATGGGGACCAAACTTCACAGGCATAACATAGATTAGATTTCACCAAGGAAAGGTACAAAGTACGACAAACGCTGACGTCAGTCAAAAAAGGGATGCTACTGAGGACCAATCTGAAACAACACCATCAACGACAACTCTTTGGGTCCGACCAATTAAGTAGTTAGTGAACCAATTTAGCATGTTTGAATGTACACCGAATTGCCTGAGTTTTGCCAAGATTAAATCGTGATCGAAATCCAAGGCAAAATCCAAGTAGACAATGTCTGTTAATTGAATATTGCTGTCAAGGTTTTCTCCAATCTTATGTAAAACGTGCAGCAGTTGTGTAGTGCATGATCGATTCGTAAGAAATCGTGTTGTCCTAGGGAGATAGCGCTGATTACGTGTTCGTATAGTCGCCTACATACGCAACGTTCGAATAGTTTTGTAATGATGGGCAAAAGGGATTTCGGTCGGTAGTTCTCCGCTGGTTCTTTCAGATGAACTGGTGTCTCTTGTGAACTGGTGTCACGTTCGCTGATTTCCACTCTACAGGAAGTCGTCCGACACGCAGGGATACCTTAAATAATTCACAGAGACTAGGCGCAATACGACCACATTATTTTAGTGGACGTGCTGGTATCTTGTCAGGGCCACTCGCGTTGGCGATGTCCAAATTTCTGAGGTAATTTTCCACTTCAGCCACATCAACTGTTAGTTCACCCAGTCCCGACACAGTTTCAGACGCCTCACTATCACAGTCCCCGATGTCAGTACTGGATATTGTAAATACTGAGAAGTAAGAATTTAGAAGCTCGGCTTTTTCTGCAGAGGACTTTGCTGTAATACCGATGAAGACGATGTCAGAAGTCTGTTTTTATCTGCTGTGCAAAATTGCTTTGTGGTAAGTCCAGAAAGGTTTGGATTTGTTGCAAATGATGTTTCGATTTTCTTTAGATATTCCCTATGCCTTTAATTAGCGACTTGACGGCGTCACTTAAGCCTCATAGCTTTTGTTTTCTCGTTTCCCACTTGTTTTGGCGGTATCTTTTTAATCCTGAGTATTTCTTTCGAATAAGATGACGAACTTCTTGATCTACCCAAGGAAGAGAGTTGGTATCCTTTATTGTTTTAATTGGAATGCGGTTATTTATTGCATCAAGGAACGACTTTTTCCAGCAAGACCAAAGTTTATCGATATCGTTGGTACTGTTAACATCAAATTTCATCTGACTGAGCGTATTATTGGGACCTTCAAAATCAGCTTCCTTGAAGTTGTAAATCTGACGCCCTGCCGACTTGGTTCGTTGAAAGTTCATTCTGATACTGAAGTCAATAATTTCGTGATCTATTGGGAAATAACATTCCTCAGGATTTCTGATTTTGACCTCATTACATAAAAGTAGATCAAGTGTGTTCCGAGCTTTATGTGTAGGGCTTCCTATGAATTGGGTTAGGAAGCCCCCAACAAGGTCGCAAAAGACATCACCAATCGCTCGTTCTCCTTTGTTAATTGGAGCTGTGCTGTCAATAGCCCAATCTATCGCTGGGAGATTAAAATCACCAACTACAGCACAACAACTGGACTCACTGGTGTTTTGGAGGCTCTCTCCTCCGCAGAGGCTTACATGAAGTTTCTAGTGAAGGAAAAGTGAGCGCGCAAGGCGTGATGGGAACAGCTAAATAAAGGAAGCCTCTGCGAGTTAATGCAATCAATATGGCGTCGTATATAATCGTTTGTAGCGAAGTTCGATCAACCATTGGGGGTGTTAAAACATGTTTTCGACTTTCATTTTCAGGCGTACTTGAGTATCCTGGGGTGAATTCAATATCAATATCTTCTTCTGTTCATTTGCATCGAAAAATATTGAGAAATTGCAAACGAATATCAATGGATACGAGCTATCTAATTATAAATGTCCTCTTAATTGCAACATTTCTTTATAAAAATGACTCTATTGAACTTCGATACTCAGATTATGAAGATTCATTTCAATTTCTTTCACATTTCCTTCGATTTCAAGTTTAAAAAAAGGTCAAACAACTAGTTTGGTTCAAAAACCATACTTCGTCGCATTATCTGGCAGAGCCTCCCCAACTTCATTTCAATCTTCCCATCACACCGCGCACGCTCACTTTTATTCAGGAAACTTCATGTAAGTTATTTGTAAATACTTAAGGAGGCTCTGCGGAGGAGAGAGTTTTGGAGGGACGTGTTAAGATGTTGAAGGGGTTCCGTTGTTGAGTCAGGAGGACGATAGAAGGTATAGAGTAAGAGTTACTTTTTGTAGGGTTTAACCAATTCTATCACCACAAATTCAGCATCCTGCTTCTGGAGATCTAAGCGGCGAGTTGCTCTTATGTTCAATAAAGAGAATACCAACGATAACAAGATTAATACCAATAATAACGAGAATACCACCTTCGACTCGTCCAACTCTGTCTTTTCGAAAGATGCAGTAGTCCTGTAAAAGTTCACTGTCCAATACGGTATTATTTAGCCAAGTTTCACACACACACACAAACCACATCATATATACTAGATTGTACCAGTTGTTGAAATAATGTGATCTTACAAACATTGGTTTTCCTTTCATCAAGTGTCACAAATGCTTTTAGACTACGCGCATTTATAGATATGGTACCTTTAAGCCTTTGTTGGTTCCGCATGGCTTGATCGAGACTGGACTAGAATTTGTAGCCTCATCGCCGGCAAGCAAGTTAAGATGGAAAACGTGAGACCGTTTTTGGTCGTATTGTAGGTTTAATCCATAGCGATAATTCAGCGAGTAGTTAAATTTTCTCTGTTTAAAGTAACGGGTAGCGATCCAAATATAACACAACTTTTGTAGTAAAATTGCAAGCTCTGGATTAACAATAACGCCGTTTAAGGTAGTATTGATTAGAATAAAATCAGGTTTCAATTTTTAACACAACCAGAGAATTGTTAATATTGTTATAAAACACTTAACTCCGTCCTTTATCCTGTTGAAAATATTGTCGCATCGTACTTTCCAGGTATGTAATTCTTTCCATTAATTAGCGCAGATGCACGCGCACCACTCCATCGTTCAAACTTTCGCGCCGTCGTCAGCATACTAGGGAGCTTTAGATTTGGCTACGAGTACGACTACGAGTACGAGATTCGTCTAGCGAAATGCATGCTGTATGCTTACGAAATCCCGTACTGACGCAAAAAAGTCGTAGCTGTCGCCCATCTGAGGACGAAATTGTGGAGAAATCTCGTAGTCCTCCCAACGACTTTTCAAAAAAAACATAGAAAGTTGGCTTTTTCTTGTTTTCCAAAAATAATTTGTAGCATTTAGGCCAAATAGCTTTATCCGGCGCAAATAATACATTATAGTACTAAATATCTGGCCTGTTTTTAATGTTATGACTTATTTACACGTTTTGTAGGGGATTTTAGTCTGCAGGAGATTTAGTTTATGAAACTTTTTCTCTCGTTCTTGGATTACTGCTATAAAAGCAACATTTGAATGGAAACGAAAACGACTGCGGTAATTTCCTTGCACGCTATCAAATCTCGTACTCGTACTCGTAGTCAAATCTAAAGCTCCCTAGTAATGACGTATTGCTCGCGTATCGATCAACCGACCAAATTATATTTAATCGTTGACCCAAAATCGACAAAACGAACAACAAAAACACGAAATGAGCGATGAAGAAATACTTTATACAAACTTTAAAATGCAACGGACGATTGACTTATTAAGCAATGTAGATGGAATTTTCTGAAATATATCTTGATTTAGTTAGTGAAAAAATGCGAAAAATCGCAGAATATTTTCGTACGTGACCGTATAATATATAGGTCACGTCACGTCACGAAAATTTTAAGAATAGTTTTAAAATTGAAAAATACCCCCAAAATATCACTTTTAATTACAAAATGATCAATTCCCCAAACATATATATGCTAGGTATTTTATTATACGTAATATAAGTTTCAATTTAATGTAACATTCAACCACAAACGCTTCGCAAAACGTTTTAAAATGTTCTTAAAACTGAATTTCCTTTTATCGATAAACATTGAGTTTGAAAATTGAAATCAACTGATTTCAAATTCTCGCTTGAAAATAACTTTGCTTTCCTCTTTATTTAAATATTTTAATAGGGTAATATTTATCATTTATAGACCAGGAGCGAGGGGGATTCGGCGTAATATTTCCCGAAGTGATGATATTTTCCGAGGGGCTTTGCCCCGAGGAAAATGTCTTCACTGAGGGAAATATCGCCGAATCTCCGAGCGGAGGATCTATAAATGATATAATATACCGAATGTTAAAGAACTCACTAAGTTCAGAATACACTTTAAAACTTGCTGAATTATTGACTACGCGAATAGGCCTACAATTTTTAATTTCTTATGTATACCTGAGTTTTAATTTGACGTTTCCTCTTTAAAATATTTGAGCATGTATCCTTTGGATCGTTGAAGATAACATACGTCTTAAAAATCTTTGGTTAAATCAAATCTTCTGCATGAAATTAATACAAACAACACTAGCTCGCGAACGCCATATTGTTTCAGAGCGTGGTGCAATTTGAGGTATGATATTAACTAAAATACACTTAAATAATGTGAAATTATTTTCACTTTACTATACGCAACGGATCGTATCAGTTTTCAAAGCAGTTATAAAGCAAACAATACGGCAATACTAAATTAAAACAAATTTACCTTCATTAACGTCGGCCGACTTTACCTCCATTCTTTTAGACGTTTTTAGCCTGTTTTCGGCTTTCGAAAAGGTTTTGAAATTTGCACAATCTTGCAAAAATACAATATAGTTGTAAGATATGTTTGTTATTTCGCTGTCGTCATTTGTCATACAACAACAAATTTTAAATTTGACTAATCAGTGTTCGCTATTCATGACAGTCCGCCACATATTTTGAGATCAGTGAGGATGATCACCCACCGTTTGTCACCCACGACCGCGATCATTGATGAACTTTAGACTTCGCTAATGCTTTCGTTTCCCCGTGTGTAAATAGCCGGGCGGAATTATAGTACTCCCGCCCCGGGCTTGCGCCAGAAACGGCGCTCCGCGCCGTTGGTTCGGGGATAAGCGCACCTCAGCTGAATTAAGTAAATACATCTGGAATCTTAAGAACAACAACATTAGTTACTCTATTAGATGGAAAATTTTAAAACGTGCTAAATCTTACAGTAATGCATCCCAGAGATGTAACTTGTGTATCTGGGAGAAGTATTTTATTATTTGTAAACCGGACATCGCAACACTTAATCGTCGCAACAAACTTGTCTCCACGTGTAAACAGGCTAATAAATATCTACCTAAAAACTTTATAACTTGATACTAATATTTCGTGGCACTACATAAGGTGTTAATGGATTTGTAAATTGATTTTACAAGTTCGTTAGAAGCTATAGGTCAAACATAGGCTATTCAGTTTATATGAAGAGTGCCACGTTATTTTACGTGGTACGAAACTGTATAGTAATAAATATGCCAAATAAAGCTTGCTAAGTTTTTGTGTCTTTCTATTATGCTCTGGTTATCTATTGAGCATTCTATCATTGGTTTTTATAACCCAACACAAACATATATATATATATATATATATATATATATATATATATATATATATATATATATATATATATATATATATATATATATATATATATATATATATGTTAGTTGTGTACTTGTACACTCTGTAATATGTTAAGATGAAAATGTTCTGGAGTGCGTATTATATATCTCTAATTGTGGGACTCCTACAGAGAGGGCCTCTGAAATCTCAGTGCCAATATATTTGAGTACGAATTCGAATGAGTCCACTGCCATATGAACTGAGCGGTTATAAGCATTGCGAATTTTATTCCCACAAGGTCAAATAAGTTGCATCGATAACAATAAGTTCAATTTCTGTATTTAATTTTTGTGTTAGTATTGACCAGAATACGCCGAAAGATGACAACAGTGAAAGAGTAAAGAATGTAATATATGTTTCGCACGATAAAGTTTATGAGATACCCAGATATATAGCGGACAAGATGTGTTCACTTGAGATGCCTGCTAGTTCAATACGATTTGGTGGTATCATCGGTAGAGGAGCATTTGGTAAGGTATATTTTGGTACAGCTCAAGGAGTCAACAGAAATCCAGAATGGACAACCGTTGCAATCAAAACCCACACAGGTTAAGACAACCGATCAATTATTTTACTGCTCCTAAAATGTTTTTTTGGCATACACATGTTCATGTGTTAAATCGCATGGATCATTCTCAAATATACCAGCAATTGTTATATTGCTCAGAACCGTGGCGTATACACGCGCATTAGCATTCTTTCTTGATACTAGTATCGCACATGCGCACGAGTAATTTTATACTTTGGATTGTTGACACTTGGCAGATGGCGTTAACTCTCGAGTGAATAATGCAAGAGAGCAAAAATGTTCTCCTCCTATATATACTTGCATGGTTGCTATGAATTTATCAACCTGAAAACATTAATCATATAATGTTTGTGATGTTACTCTGAGTGTATATCCACACCGGGCAAGCTTGAAAAATATGCCCAGCCACGGTGGGAATTGAACCTACGACCCTTGGAATACTAGCCCAATGCTCTGCCAACTGAGCTACGCGGTCAGGTCGGTTCGAGTAAGTGTATTTCTGAACAGAATCTAGTTCCTTCGATACCAATGTAATATAGTAATATGATTTAACAACAACACCAACACCAACACCAATACAGAAATAAATCATATTACTAGATTACATTGGTTTCGAAGGAACTAGATTCTGTTATTTATTATTATTATTTATTTATTTCGCCCAATGTTCCAAAGTACAATAAAATTTAACTATTTACATTTTTATAATCTATACGTAGGGCTAGAAATCTTTTAGAAACCCTTTTGGGCTTTGATTTTAAGACCCCTCGTTATAACAAAACTTTTTTTACTTAGTATAATTTCATGATGTTATAAAAATAGAATATAATATAATAACGAAAATATATACAATTGTGAGAGTGTTTAAAGGAAAGTTAGTCTATTTAGAAGATTTTTCAGATTTTTTAAACTTTATACATTAAAATAGGATGATTAACTAGCTGATTGGTGCGATATAAAGTATGTTTTCACATTTTATTTGAAAACCATATATGATCCAATTTTTTTAACTCAGTACTTAAATTATTCCAAATGTCAATACCTTTACTAACAACAGATTGTTTTCTATAGTTTGTTCTTGTATAAACTTTTATGCAATTTTTTTTTAATTTCGTGTGCAATGGTCATGAATGTTTGAATTTTTTTATGAAGTATCCATTTAAAATGTCGGGTAAATCATTAGTACAGTTGCAACGGTACATAAATAAGCTGGTAAGGTAATCGTTAATTTTGAAAATATTTAATATTTTCAAAATCATTAAATAGCGGTTTTGTATGTTATGTGCATGATTTAAATTTCATTAATCGAATAATCTTGTTTTGAATTGCTTTTCAATTTTCGAAGGGTATATATTACCCCAAGCTAAATTACCATATGTAAGGTATGGATAAATTAAAGCATAATAGGTCAACTTTATAGTGTTCAAATTTGCGTCAATAAATGTTATCAATCTTTGATACATTACTTTTTCCAATAATTTTGAAAAACATGATAAGACCGAAATAGGTCTGTAGTTTTGAAATCTAAAGTCTTCATATTCCTTGTATACAGGAGTTACTAGCTAATGCTATTTTTAAAGAGTCTGGAATAATTCCAGTGTTAAATGTCAAATTGAATATATGAGCTAATGGTCTACAGATTTCATTTCCAATGAACTTTATTACTTTAATTGGCACTTAGCTCATCATAACCAGCACTTTTATTTTGATTTAATTTGTCTATTTCAATTTTTACTTCAATCTCAGTAACCGGCACAACAAACATACTTTTCACATAACTTCCGGAAAGATACCTGTCAAATGATTTTTCATTATTTTCAATGCGAATTTGTCTAGCTAATTGGTCCAGCATTAATAAAATATTTATTAAAGTTGTTTGCGATTGCAGTTGGATTTGTCAAGGCTTGTTGGAAACTTTTCTATAAATTTATCCGGTAGTGTGGATTTTTCGTTGCTTCAATTTAAAATTTCGTTAATCGTTTTCCATGTCATTCTACTATTGTTTTTATAATTTACAAATTGTTTTTCATAATAATATTTTGTGGCAAGTTTGACTAGGTGAATTAGCTAGTTTGTTCTTATACTTTTTTGTATGTTTCTGCAGTTTTCAAATATGTTCTATAAAGTTGTTTTTTTCAGTTACGGACTTTGAAATACCGTGAGTCATCCAAGGACTTTTAAAGTAATCAATCTTTTTTAACTTTTTCTTTTGTAGTGGAAAGTTTTTGTTGAATGTAGTTTTTATTTTTTAAAAAAAAGTTTCATAAGATTCAGTAGCATCAATGCTTTGAAAAATATCGTGTTTTGAATAGCGTTTGAAAATGATGAAAGATTTTTATATCTATTTACCTATGATAATTGTTGTCAGATTGCAATTGATGATGGATACATGTATTTGCAAAATGAAAAATAGGAAAATGATCAGAAATATCTGTGAAAATTATTCCATTTTTGCTGGTTTCAATTTGTTCATAGTCATTGGTAAAGATGTAATCTATTAAAATTGCAGTGTCTGGTGTAATTCTCGTTGGTTTTGCAATAAGAGGGAAAAACGTTGAAGTGAAACGTTGTTCACTAAATCTGTTTGAGTAGTCACTTTGATCAGATTTTAAAAGATCTATATTGAAATCACCCATGAGATAAGCATTTTACTAGTTTTGTTGATTGAATATAAAACATCATTAGGTTTGGTTTCAAAAATTTCAAAGTTTCCATTTGGAGGTCTATAAATAGTTCCTATTGTAAACTTGCACGTTTTATTTGAAACTAGCTTTATTGAAAATATGTTACAATATGGCGGCTATGGTGAGTACGCGTATTTATATAGCAGCAGGAGACTGGATCTAGTACTACGTACAGGAATTTAATATAACCGGAAGTGTGACATCCCCCTTTCTTTCGTTTTTTTTTAAGTTATTTTCTAATTAAAAATTACTTTAAATAATAGGAATAATGTCTCGGAATAATGTCTACTTGCAGAAAATAACGTAATGTATATATTGTCAATAAACTACAAGAAAAATGCTTAGCTACAAAAAAATAAATTTAATGTTCAGTCCCTGCTGATAGATCTGCACCTACGAAATGTTCAGTCTTTCTGGTTGTTTAGAGATACGTCCTGACCTAGTTACACAGTATGGCTGCAACCTACATAACTTATCTTCAGGTGATGCACTTATTTCTCGAGATACTATCATGGGTGGTTCGGTTTCTTGCTTCCGGTTACAGCTCGGCCGAAAAGGTGCGACTGGTCTTAAAAATTGCATAGACTGTGGCTTCGCCTGTTGTTTCTGAATACTGTTCGGTCTTAACTGCGTTCTAGTGCGGCGGTAGATGGATTCTGTTCTGTTGTTCTTGACGATGTAAGATCTAGGTTCTTTGGCGGGTTTGATGATTGTTCCGGGCTCCCAGCTCTTACTATGGTGGTCGTAGATGTTAATGGGTTCACCTTCGTTGAATGGCTTTAGGATTGGTCCAGCTGTGCGGTTATAGTATGATGCTTGTTGCCCCTGTCGCCTGTGCAACTCATTCTTGGTGATGCTGGTGTCATTATTCACACGAGCCCGCTTTGCCATCGGTAACGTTGTCCTTAACGTGCGGCTGTTCAGCAATTCTGATGGAGATTTCAAACGGTGACTGACTGGCGAACTACGATAGGAAAGTAGTCCTAAGTAAGGATCGGTTCCATCCTCATCACATTTTTGTAGGATACCTTTCACGGTTTGAACCATACGTTCTGAGGAACCATTGGATTGTGGGTACATAGGTGAACTTGTGGTATGCTCAAATCCATAAACACCAGCAAATTGTCGAAATTCGCGGGATACATATTGCGGTCCATTGTCAGTCACGAGCTTGTCTGGAATGCCATATTCTGCGAAGATGCTCTTGAGGTGATTAATGATCGCATGGGATGTAGTGCTAGTGAGCTTTCGGACGATGGGAAATTTGCTATACTCATCTGATAACAACAGATATGAATTACCCTTATCCTCAAACAGATCGGAGTTGAGTATCTGCCAAGGGTAACAAGGTGGTTCAGGTTGAAGTAGATCCTCTTTTTGCTGCTTACGTTGATGCTTCTGACATGCATCACAACTTTCAACAACTTTGATTATGTCCTTCGTAATTCCAGGCCAAAACACCGCAGATCTTGCTCGGAGCAGACATTTCTCTTGTTCTAGATGCCCTTCATGTATCGTTGTAAGGACTTCTTCTCTAAGATTTGGCGGCATAACTATGCGTTCTTGCTTTAGGACGAGGCAATCCTCAATTGTAAGTTCTTCTCTAAAATTCCAATAATCGTGGAGCAATTGAGGGCACTGTTCTCTCGTGGCTGGCCATCCTTGGTAAACTACCTCGCGTAGTTTATTCAAACCTGGATCATCTGCAATCTCATTTCGAATTTGCTGCAGCTTTATAGGAGAAGCTGGAAGGGTGTTAGTAATCTGGTGGATATCTAGTTGTGGAAGTTGACCTTTGAGTGGTACAGCTTGTGATGATACTCTGGACAGGGCATCAGCGATAGGTACTTGTTCACCTTTCACATACGTCACGGTTACGTCATACTTGAGTGCTCTTAAAACGAATCGTTGTAGTCTGGATGGGAAGCTACTCAATTTCTTCCTAAAGATTGTTTCCAAGGGCTTGTGGTCGGTGTGCACAGTACACTTCTTTCCATACACAAAGTAATGAAATCGTTCGAGCCCCCAAACAACGACAAGTGCTTCACGCTCAATGTTACTGTACCTTTGCTCAGCTTCTGTGAGAGCCTTCGACGCATAACACACGAGTTGACCTCCTTGTAGAAGCACTGCGCGTAAGCCTTTGAGAGATGCGTCAGTTTGAATGGTTGTTTCTGCATCAGGGTCGAAATATAAGGGTAATCGCCCAGCGAGGATACTTCCTTCTTCACTTCATCAAATGCGCGGGTATGCTCTGGCCCCAAACAATACGCAACATCTTTCTTGGTTAGATCGCGAAGTGGAGATGATAGGGTAGCCAGACGTCCGGAGTACCTTGTTCGATAGCTTACTAAACCAAGAAAGCTCTGTAGACTTTTTGCAGCTTCCGGCGGCTTCATACCAAGGATTGATGATACTTTCTTATCATCAGGCTTCATACCTTGTGGTGTCCAAAAGTGTCCAAAGAAACTCACTTCCTTACACTTGAACTGCAACTTCTCCCTATTAAACACCACACCCTTTACTTGTGCTCTTTCCATAAGCTTGAGTAGGTTTGCGTCGTGCTCTTCCTCTGAAGATCCATATACAAACGTGTCGTCTGCTATAACAGTGATGCCATCGAGGCCTTCAAATGCTGTGTCCAGCTGCTTCTGGAATATATCTTGAGAAACAACAAGACCAAAGGGTAATCGGTTGAAACGATAACGGCCAAAAGGAGTGCCGAAGGTTGTGAGGTACGAGCTTTCTGTATCCAGATGTACGTGCCAGTACCCCTTCCTTGCATCTACCACAGTGAAGAATGTAGCATCTTTTAGCTCAGTGACCACCTCATCAATTGTCCTCGTGCGATACCCACTTATTCAAGTCACGGGGATCCAGGCAAAGTCTTACCTTTACTATCTCTCCTTTGCTGTTGGTTGTCTCGCTCAGCACAACACTATTAACCCAACCTGTCGGTTTCTCAACTGGTGTTATAACACCAAGTTTTAAGATATTGTCAATTTCCTGCTTTAAGTGGTCCCTAAGGTGCACTGGAACTTGTTGCGGTGGGTGGATAACTGGTTCTGCAAGGTGATATGGTAAGGCTTCATATCCTTGAATGTACCTAGTCCCTCAAATCTATCCGGGTACTCTTTCAACAGAGGTCTCTTTAGTAAGAGGCGTAGCCCTCTTAACAACATTTTATGAATTCAATAGAGTTGGTGTGCTCGCGTGCACATGCATTATTTTACAAGGAAACTGCACCAATCCCAGGTCACGCGATGTTTGACAACCTAGTATGGCAGGTCCTTCGACATCCGTAACATTAAATACTATTGTCAAGCCGCCTTCGTTTGGGATTGGGAACAATTGTTTCATAGTCATGTTTAGATACAACATTCAGTTCTGCACCAATGTCAATTTTACATACTACTGGGGTGGTATACTTGTGGTAAGGCTCTGCAGTCAGATGGGTTTCAATCAGTACTTTTATTCTCTGCTCTGTACTAAGGCTATTAATTTGGTTTGGGTTAGCACCAATGTTCGGACACTGTTCTGCCAGTAAAGTACCAAGAAATATTTTTTCATCAATATCTGGTTCATTTGAATTGCTATCATCACGCTCAAGTGAGTTACAGTTCGTTTTGATTGCCTTGAAACACATATTTTGGTAATGACCAGTTTTCTTGCATCCAAAATATTGTGCCTTATTAGCAGGACATTTCTGATCTTTATCGTGTACTGTATTCCCACACCTAGTGCATACTGGCTTATCCCATTTCATTCTATATCCCTTTTGCCCCTTTTGCCTATCATACAATGGTTTGGTCTTACCTCGATTCATGTTTCCTCTCTTGTTTTTCTGCAATGAGTCTACCTGTGTAGGGTTTGAAACATCTCTGGTCATCACCTTTAGCTGTTGTCTGGTAGCCTCCTCGGTGCGGGCGATTTCTCTTGCTTTTATAAGAGTTATTTTATTCCCTTCAGCAATACATTTCTTACGGACTGTATCTGAATCAACTCCAAATACCAAAGCATCTCGGATCAATTCGTCATGTATTTCATCCGGATAACCACTGTTCTGAATAAGGAGGTTTGCTTCGGTTAAAAACTCGTCGAGCGGTCGGTTGTTCTGCTTCAAGTTTCTGAGATAGAAACGGTTGAGAAGATGGTTGGACTGAGGTTTTACGTGCTGTTCAAATCTTGTCCAATACTCGTCTAATTTGTCTTGATCGGCTTCACTCAAATTCCATGTATTGTAGAGGTCAAGACCATAATCTCCTACCCATAGGAGAACATATCGACATTTCTGCGTAACAGTTCGATCTTTCAAAGGGCCATCAAACAGTAATTCACACTTCTGCCGAAATCGCTTGAGCCGTTGTGGCAGATCTGGTCCGGGTGTCCAATCGATTCTTGGCGGTTCAAAGCCAGCTAGATCACTCATTTTGTTAACAAGTAACCAAGTACTTATTGTGTTGGGTTTCTAGACCTTCTAGTCATCAATCCCGTACCTGACACCATGTAAACTTGCACGTTTTATTTGAAACTAGCTTTATTGAAAATATGTTACAATATGGCGGCTATGGTGAGTACGCGTGTTTATATTACAGTAGGAGACTGGATCTAGTATTACGTACAGGAAGTTAATATAACCGGAAGTGTGACACCTATGATTATATTTTTTCCAAGCGTTGATGTGCCGAAATGTCAGTTAGTCGAACCGACCTGACCGCGTAGCTCATTTGGCAGAGCATTGGGCTAGTATTCCAAAGGTCGTAGGTTCGATTCTCACCGTGGTCGGGCATATTTTTCAAGCTCGCCCGGTGTGCATATACACTCAGAGTAACATCACAAACATCATATTCACCTATACTACCAACACAGAAAAAAAAATTATTCATATACCTATACTATATAATTATATATACCTACTATATAATTATATAAGTGACTGCATTGAGAAATATTATCAGAAAAACAATTATGATATCGTTTTCGCATGAATAAAATGAATCAAATTATGAAAGTAATTCTAAACATTTAACAATTATTCGCCGAAGGCGAGGTGATTATCGGGGAATATTAACCGAGACGAAGTCGAGGTGAGTATTCGGGCCCCGATAATCACAAAGACTGAGGCGAATAATTGTTTCAGTATTTTTCACAAGTCTTTTGTGTTTTTTGGGACTGAATTTATCATAATTTCTTTATCATTAACTTCCATAAAACGGCTGGCCGCCATTTTGCAAATTTATGTTTTGTTATATTCACCTGTGAGTGAATACTGTATAACAGCTTTATAATACGTCAAATTGACCAATGAACTTGTAGGATTTGTTATATTCACTTGTGCAAAAACACTAATCTGCAATATTTCGTCAATATTCATCAATATATGACTAGAGATCTTTCTGAAAATACTTACAAATGCACTTGCAATGCCTGCAATAAAATAAGTTGTCATTCAGGTATCGGCTTTTGAGGAATCAGCTAACTCGATAAATTCAACAAATCTTCTATAGAAACTGCCAATGAAGAAGAAGTTAGTGATATCTTACGTGAAATTGAGTTGATGAAGGACCTTGGAAGACATGAAAATGTCATTCAGATGTTTGGTTGTTGCATAAGGTGTCGTCCAATATGTTTAATCCTGGAATACGCGCCCGGCGGAAATTTGAAAAATTATCTGAAGTCTCTTAAAAAGGTACATATATATAGTCACCTATCAAAGCGCACTAATTGGTGCAATGCGGAACATTAATTTTTAAGATTTTAATTTTCAGAAGTTCTTCAATTGTAAAAGTATGGGAATTTCCAGGGAGCTATAGAGAAAAAAACACAACTTAGTGTTGTCCACCGTGTACTGTACTGTACTGTACTGTACTGTACTGTACTGTACTGTACTGTACTGTACTGTACTGTACTGTACTGTACTGTACTGTACTGTACTGTACTGTACTGTACTGTACTGTACTGTACTGTACTGTATTGTACTGTACTGTACTGTACTGTACTGTACTGTACTGTACTGTACTGTACTGTACTGTACTGTAATTTCATTTGCAAAAGCAATGTTGACGAAAATTGTACCTCTGTTCCCATTTGGTCAGTTTACCCGATCCCACAAGAGAAATTATGCAGTAATATTCTTGTAAAATGAATTTATTTATTTCTTCATTCGTTTATTAAATATCCTGGGAAACAAAACTTCCTTCAAAGCGATATCTATATAACAAAAAATATAGCAACAATTTTTTTAATTTATATGATTATTATACATTCATAAAATTTTTTCTTAAAGTGTAAAGACATAGCAATCGCACGTGGACAGACGACGTCTCGAAATCTGGCAAGGCATGATATTTTACCAACAAGTTGAACCCATTTCAGTTTAAGTTTTGAATTTAGTTTAATATGCCGCTAAAGTTAATTTTCTCATGCAACCTCGCTGAATTTCTCATGCAACCCAGCGTTGATTTTCTCATGCACTCTCGTTGCCAAGGCCTTTTTTGTAAATGGGAAAAGGCCCTGGAATTGGCTGATCTCATCACCCAGAATTTCTGGGTGTAAATAAATTAACGATAAAGTTAAATATGCGAAATGAAAATCCAAGATGGCCGCCGACGTAAGAGTGTCCACAAAATTTAAGTCTCTATATAGTCCGTGTGTTCTGACCTCGAAAAGTGCCTAGAAAACGCTTTCGAACTCGCTGAGTTCATATCCGAAAAGTTCCCACTCCGTAGACCGGCAGTTTTCTCACAAACTGCTACTTTTTTTTCGGTAATTTTGCAGCAAATTTTTTCATTGTTCAACGACACGGATCGATAACAATTTCTATTAACTATTCTTCCTTTTGACAAAAGATCGGTTTTGCTCTAATCCTTTTGAATTATGCAATGCAGACTGAATTAATGACCCAATTAATTCCTACAGCAAATTTCTACATGAATTTTCTGAAATGTTTGATACTCGTGTTCCGCTGCGCAGGCAAAAAGTGTGTTCTACTATTGATCTTATTTCTGAACCTCTATGCAAACTCGTAAATTTGTCTATCGAAACTGGTATTGTTCCAGATAAGATGAAAATTGCACGTATATAATACCATTTTTTAAATCAGGTGACAATCGTCAGTTTTCTAATTAGCCTATAGACCAACATCTGTTTTACCATTTTTTTTACAAAATTCTGGAAAGAATTGTGCACAATCGTTTAATGAACTATATAAATATTAATCAGATATTATTTAAAAATCAATATGGCTTTATTAAAAATCATTCAAGCTCATTAGCACTTATAAACCTTTATGACAAAATCTCTACAGGCTTTGATGCCAATGAGCACACAGCTGGTATTTTCCTTGAATTATCGAAAGCTTTTGACACTGTTGACCATGAAATTTTAATTTCCCAACTTGAACACTATGGTATCCGAGGATTGGCTCTTGATTGGATAAAAAAATTACTTATTTAACAGGATCAATATGTACAATACAATGGCATTTGTTCCCTGTTCAACATAATAGGGTCAATCCTCGGCCAATTACAGTTCTTAATATATATAAACGATATATATAATGCTACGGACATTGGAGAGTTTATTCTATTTGCTGACGATACTAACTTATTCTATTCTCATGATAACTTGTCATCTTTAATGAGTCTGATAAATTCTGAATTATGTAAGATTTCGGAATGGTTTCAGACTAACAAACTTTCTATTAATACCATTAAGTCCAACTATATAATATTTAAGCCAAGGCAAAAATTTGACTCGAAACTGGAAATAAACAGTAATGAAATTAATAAAGTCAAAGAAGTTTGTTTTCTTGGTGTAATGTTAGATGAGAAGTTATCATGGAAAGCACATATATCTTATGTTGCTCATAAAATTTCTAAATCTATTGGAATTATATATAGATCAAGTGTTTATCTCTTCAAATAAGCTTTTCGAATATTCTACTTTGCTCTGGTATATCCATATCTTCAATATTGTATTACGGTATGGGGTTCGACGTATTCAACTAATTTTAATCGCATTGTTGTTCTACAAAAACGTGTGTTACGAATCATCGATAAACAGGACTTCGGTGTGCATGCCGCCCTTATTTTTGGTGAACGTAAAATATTGAATTTTGAAGATATAGACCAATTGCGAAACTTAGTGACCGCGCCTTCAACTGCACGAAAACGAGGCTTATTATGCAAAAACAAATCATTCTGCTATATTTTTATATGGCGAAAAATGAATTTCAGTGTTTGAGACGCGTTTTTATGGTAATCTCTTCATTTTTTTTCAATATTTTCGTTTTGACTATGTAAATCTTTATTAAACTTGTTCATAGATTTAGTCTTACTTCAAATTTCATTGTTTTTTTGCGGCGTGCGAGGCAAAGTTTTGCTGTTTTTCGCCGTCCGATAAAAGAAGCAGATTATACCAGAGAAAGAATCAGGTATTTTCCGTCTGTTTTATTAATACTTTTCAAAGAATAAGTTGTAACATTGATTAATTTTGTTTCAGTTGTAATATAATAGCAAGTTTTCGATTTTAACTTTAAAAATATGAAAGTAAATGTCGGGCAAAATTTGTAGAAATTTTATGTTATTATCCTTTGACAAAATCGTTTTTTCTCGCACGAAGTCTAAAAAAATCTGGGTAGAAAGAGTTATATTTTAGTTTGTTAATTTATACTGGCTATTTTATTTGCATCTTGATTAGATCAGAAGTCTAGATTGATCTTTTCCATATGTTTGTCCCATCGCATGCTAAAACAACAACGAAATATCTCTCCAAAGCGGGTAAAAATATAGTGGGAAATCGATGTCTAGATAAATTTAACAAATATTTATATAACCTAGCACGAAATATTAAGAAAAGATCAAAGAGATTCAAGAAAAAACACTTTAAAAACCCTAAAATTCACTTTTCGCTATGTAAAAGTATAGAAATTGTTTTGTTTTTGCATAATAAGCCTCGTTCTCGTGCAGTATGAAGGCGCGGCCACTAAGTTTCGCAATTGGTCTATCTATTTATTTAACCGCGGGAAGTTCATTTATCAAACAAACATAAATTGCTACCGGATTGTTTTGAATGTCCACTTTTAACAGCAAATCATATTCACAATTATAATACCCGTAAATCCAGAACACTTAGCGTCCCTTATTTCAGGACAAATACTCGCCTATTTTCTGTTAATTATCAAGGACCAAAATTTTTCAATACGTTGAATCCCGATATACGTAATTCATCATCTATTTTTAGTTTTCAATCTAAGTTAAGATCGTTTCTTTTTTCTCGTTAAATATAGTTTCAATATATATTTAGTAATTTGGCTCATTTAATTTTTATTCGAATATCTGTCTTTTTCCTAGTATCACATGTTTTATTTAATCTAGCTGAAATCAACGAGGTAGCCCAAAGTATACAAGCCTGATGGTTTCTATTTGGGCTTTCTCACCACAATTATTTTTGATATATGTATGATTATTTGGTATATGTAATTTTTTGTGGTAAATCAAATAAAATTATTATTAAATTATTATTATTATTAAATGCAATCTTATTCGTGTTGGACGTACGTAAACAACATATATTCTCTACAACTTTGAGAAGGTACAGATAATTCGTTCTAATAGCCTTAGTTCTGGATCTATCTCTATAAAATTACTAATTCAAGGACGTTAATATTGCCCATGTCTCTGGGTTGAGAAATAATTGCTTACATGCGATCAAAATATTGTATACAACGATGAGTAAAACGGTAATCTACACTGCATGAAACAATTCGTATACGGTTGTATCAGAAGTCCTGATACGAAACGTTTACTGATGATATAAGGTTGTATAAGTATTTGGGCGTATCCTGGTAATATATCAGGACCCGTATATAAATGGCTTCCTAATTCCATGTATAAGGTTTTCTTATACAATTCACAAGAAAGCCTTATTCGTTGTATCATGCATACAGGCTAAATTATATACAGAGTGAAAAATAACCTCCAATATTTCCACTGTGTCATATTTCTGTATGAAAAAGTTTATCTTCATTCCAGATTATCTTATGCGCGCACCATTGATCTCATTCCAGAAGATTTTGAAGTATGTTTTTTTTCAAATAACAAGAACATACCGTAAACGATAAACAAATGAACCCAAAACCGGATTATATAAATATTCTTGAATGGTGATTAAGTGATCAGAGCAAATGTCCAGTAAATAATAAGTATACTATACGGTATATAGGCCTACTACGTTTATGTAGTACAACATCTTAGGAAAAATATTTTTAACAGTTCAAGTTTAAGAATTTAAAACAGTGCATGGTTGGTATAAATTAATCATTAAAAAGCTTCCTCGAGGGACAATAGATTCATATCAATTAACCTTTTTCACGAGGGCATAAATTCGGGGGTGATGTCTGATCTCATTTAAAGACTTAAATTAGTATAGTACATTAAACTATCATTAAATCATTGGTTTAAGGATAGCTTAATACTCATATAAGGGACCTTATACGACCCATTTCACGCAGTGCTGTATGTAATGGATCAGCATTTAAATTTCCAACACAGTAGGCTAATTCGGAGATGCAATTCAAGAGATAAGTTATCATTGCATTTAAAACTATTACATTATAGACTGTGCAACAAGCGAATATTGTTGGAAAGAGAGCTTCCTTATACGATGAAATCACTCCATATGCGTTGAAATCACGTTGAAATTTCTCCACTTCGTCGTAAGTTTACAGAGCATATTTTATACTTTGGGACTGATCTTTGTATTTGATGTTAATAACTTAGCCTACTGACCGAGAGTGAGGCCAGTACGGGAAAATATCCAATCGAGGTTGGATATTTTCCCGTACTGCCCGTACGGTTGAGGTCAGTAAGTTTTATATGGCATTGTAAGTTTGTAAAAAAATGTGGAAAAAGGTCACGCGAGGGCAAAGTACAAAGTCCGAAACATTTGCAAAAAAAAAGAATTGTAAAATCGTTCTCTCGGTTAGTAAAACTATTCTAGAGCACTTTTTATAAAGAATACTAACACAGTTTGGATAGTATTTCAAGAAAAATACGAGGTATTTCGTCATTTAATCAAAGACAACAAAATGAAAACAATAAAATTAATAAACAGTATCGACAAGAACATTTTTAGTTCACTTCATCTCATATATTCATGTCTCTTTTTATCTAACAAAAAATAAATTTTCCGGGAAAAATTATAAATCTGTGGCTGCTTTAGTTTTATTTTTTATTTAGGATGGTGTCAAATTCCTACTGGCTATCTGCAAATAACATTTTCAGCTCTTCACATAGTCAAAACACAACAATTCCTGACTGCTTTTAATTATAGTTATAAACATTGTAAAATTTACCCTGTAAATTCGACTTTCGCTAACAAAAACATAGTGAGAAAGTTCTTGAACCACAGCAGCTGCTCCTTTTCTTTATTTTAGGTTTATTCTTCTTCGTTTTGAATAGTTTGAAAGACTTTTAGACACTTTTTGCAGTTTGAAACTCGGCTCTCGTCGCAGGGCAATAAAAATTGCGTATTGCCCGCGGGCAATACGGGAAAATCCTGCCTCGTCAGCAGCCAATCAAATTGCGCGATTCATCAAAACAAATGCTTGTCATATAATAAAAACATTTATTCTTATAGTTTAATTAAGGTTTTTTGCCGTTACGCTGGCTTCGTGTTACTTTTGTTTTAAATACCTTGACTGCGTTAAAAGAGTTATTTTTCAGGCCAGTGACCTAGTCAAAAGACTTCGCAATAATGTCCTTGTGATTTTATAGAGATATCTACAGAACTGAGGATTTTAGGAAGTCATATGCATCGATGCGTGTCGTTGAACAACGAAAAATTAGTCGTGAAATTATTGAAGATAAAGAGCTGTCCCTAGGACAGTTCCTATAACTCGACTGATTATATTTGAATGAGTCTATGGGCATTAAGATGACCTTTTCCAACCACCTCAACCCCACAAATACAATAACGTGTATCTGACACTTGATTGTATTTCCCATAGACAAACAATCCCACTTCTACAATAGCTGTATTCATACAGAGGACAGCTTTTGCCAGATGATAGTAAGCTTGCGCATGTTTGAGAAATACCATCGCTTACAGCTGGGTAGTCAGGAAAGCCAGGAAAAACCTGCAATACAGCAAAGTTGAATGGGGCCAAGATAATTAACCTGCAGCAGCTTCCCCACAAAGCTTCTATGTTACAACTTTTCAATAGGAGCGTTGGTAACATGGCAACAAACTGGCAGTTGTTTCCCCTTCTTTCCTTATTTATTTTTATTAATCTATTCCTTCATTCAGTTTTAAGTGTTTTCGAAGAGACCCGGTATTTGCCAAACTCTTTGCCTATCTGATTTGTTTGCTTGCAATTCACGTGATTGTAAGCAACGTGTCAAACATGCATGCATGAGAGCAATGGAACGAAATTGTAAATATTTCTTTTGTCAATTCTGACGAGAAAAATTGTTGTAAAACAACTCTATTTTTGCCAAATATTAACTTATGTTGGCATAAAACTTTATTATACTTCTCTGTTACACTCCTGTTTAAACAGCGATTTACAATACATAAACAAGTAAAATTAGTGAATTTCATCATCCCGTAGAATCGATATGATATCATCGCCTCATGGCCGCCATTTCGGCAAAAATTAAGAAGATACCCAACTACCATCATGCATTGCGGCCCGATTTGCTAAAATGTTAAAGGTCTATTTAAACTCGATTTTAAATATGAACAATATCCAACTACCAACATGCATTGCGGTCCGATTTGCTATAATGTTATAGGTCTATTTAAACTCGACTTTAAATATGAACAATATCAAAAACTAAAGGTCATGTTTAGGCTATAATCAATGCAGGATCCGAACTCGTATAAGAAAGTATTTGTACATAGAGGATATTACATGGCGGGGCGATTAATGTATGACTTTTATCTTCGAATGGTAAAGAGAAGATAAAAGTCATATCTTCAAGCCACCGTGTAATGTTCTGTGTATTATATAGTCTCAAGCAAAAAAATCTATAAATACTAAAAGTCACGTGATCGATATTTTCACTAGTGAAGATATGGAAAATATCTCACTGTGTATTTTTCAGTATCTCTACATATTACACGGTTGCGCGGAAATATGGAATTTATTTCGCGTGTTGAAGAGAACGAGTGAGCAATATTCTCTTCAGCACTTGTAAATCAACAGTAAATCGGATATAAATCTAATAACTAGTAAATCAACAACGAACAAGTTCTCTGATTGATCAAACATATTTCCTGCGCGCATTTTGATTGACTTGCAAAACTGATATTTTCACATGCGGCCAAAAGCTCTATATAACACTTATGTTTATATAATAAAGAACAATATGACATATTGGAACACAATTCGCCCGAAACTACAGAGAACATGACACTATACGAAGCCAATGAAGGCACATATTGCCGTAAATACTCGGTCAAGATGTGTTCTAGTACACAATTCATGTTCTAGCTCTCACAGTTTAAAATAATACATGGCTAGGATCCTCCCTACGTTGGATTATTGTGACATTGTTTGGCAAGGATGTAGTCAGGGAAACAGTGACTCTCTACAGAAATAGGCACGCATTGCGTACATTTGGGTAGCCTACACGTATATGCGGTAAGGCGTAGGTAGGAACCGGGTGGGGGGGGGGGGCGGCACTGGAGGTACATACGCCCCTCCTTCAAGCTACCCTCAAAGTATCCATTTTTAAGATAATACAATGGGGAAAATGCCTTTTTAATAAAAAGGTGCCCTTCTTATGTAGTGTCCCCACCCAACCCCACGTTGCTTCCTACGCCCCTGAAGTCTTAATTTTGACTTCTGCTTATTAATTTGCAAGCCAAGTCCGTAAATGAAAAATGTTATGAACTGTTTATATAATACTGGCTTTTAATAAATTATGTTGAAACACTTTGCTGATAGCCTATAAAGTCGTTGGATTGGCTTCACTGTCACTGATCCATGCTTTTGATACTGCAAAACAAACATTTACTTCTACAAATATTAATGCATGACCTTGATGGAAATCGGCATGAACTGAATAAGTATAATAAAAAATTTCATTAATATTTCTAAGACCTGGATTTTCATCGACATCATTCGAAAGTCTTAATAATAATGGTACATAAACATGATAGCATGCCTTCTGTGCTGAACAACATTATTTTTGCAATTTTGCCAGTTCTAGTCACTAGGCTTTTAAAAAATGGCAGACAAAGTGCATTTAAATATAACACCATCAACATTAATTTGATTCCAGAATTTACCTTTCAGTCGAGGTATAATTTTAGTTGGCGTAAAATTGTAGTGTGAACCAATCATTGAATGATAGGTCTCAATTGCGACACCCATAATTCCATGCAGTCAAGTCAAACAGTCGATCAGAATCGATTAATTTTTTTATGTATATTTTAATATTAGGCTACAATGCAGGCGTCTTTAATTAACCTCTTTGCACTTGCATAATATAAAATTGGATTCACAATTGTAAATATTTTAGGTCGGATATCATAAATTGATTGTGGCAAGTGAAATGCCAACTGATTCAGCATCTGCAATTCCTGTAAATGCAAGTGGATCGTACAAGATGGAAGAAATAGGGCTAAAACAAGCTGAAGGTAATTTAGATAGCAAATGCGAAATAATAAGTGAGATTTTGTTGAGAATAAACGTATATTTTTTCAGTCATTTGCGGAGGAAGATCGCTTTCGTTTGGCCATAGCCATTTATATTGTATGACGAAATATAAAACATTTTCACGAGGCTCTTAATAAAATTCAGTCGGGCGGTGATGAGTATCAAGGAATTTATTTTATGTTGGGACTTGGGCACAGAAAAGGAACTTGGGAGTGGCTTATTTTGAATATTTACTTAATTAATGACATTTATAAATAGCTTGATGCTTCAGGGGCGGTAGTTCATTTACACCCAGTTTTGCGGCACGCGGTATTTCCTAAAAACCGCCTGCCACGCAGACTATTTGGTCATAGCTCTTCGGCCATGGCCAAAAAATATTAAGATCTAGAGTTTATGAAATAGCATTTTCTGCATTTTGGGAAAGATTCATGCAAATGCCTAACTGGGTAATTTTTTGTTCACCTTACATTTTGGAGAGCAAAGAATATTACGTTCACCCACTGGGAATATTTAATTTGCAGCTAGTTTTGATTTTCATAACAAGGGGTAAATTTACAAAACTATCATAACGTACGATATCTCGAGCATTAATTTTATACCGATTTATATATCATCATCCAAGTATGTTTAATTAATAGTATGTAAAATTGTTTTGTTCATTATGCGTTCTTGAGGAAAACTATGCAAAACATAATAAATCGATCCTTTTACCAAATAAAGAAATCGATAAGCTATAGCAGTAGGTCTGCATTGTAAATTAAATAATGCTAAATAATTTTATTTAATCAATATTTTAGACGTATGGATGCAATGAATATAGTATTCTACAAAATGGCGCTTCACGTAAAATTCCATCTCAAATTCGATTATATTTATAGATTTAAATTCCGAAATTGTCTCAAGAATAAACGAGGAAATCCGAGTTGCTTTGAACCCCAAAGAATTGGAATCCTTTGCTCGTCAAATTGCTTCTGGAATGGTAAATTGTTTGCAATATTATATACAAGGGTGGGTTGACTACAAAATTTTTGTAGTTCGCTATAACTACAGCTACTTCAAAAATATGTAGTCAGCTACAACTACTGCTACTTTTGAACAACAGTAGTTCGCTACTGACTACAGCTACTGCTTAAAAAATGTAGCGAATTATTTCGCTATTTCGCTACGCAATATTTTTAAATTTTACTGTATTTGGAGCATCTACTACCTCAGGCTGTAATGTAACCTATATAACAAATCGACTTACGAGTAAATAAGATGGCATGCACTTGCACGGCATATTTTATTCATGCAAATTGAGCATTGATTTTCAGCAAACCGTGTCTCAATATCATGCTATTCTATCCAGTTGCTAACAATTTTAAAAAGTAGCGAATAGCGATTTTCTGTTTGAAAAGTAG
>CACRXK020005432.1:0-28097 GCA_902702795.2 Paramuricea clavata
CTCTTTGCTATATAATAAATACATTAACTTATGGTTAGAGCTCGACAACTGGCGCACTGTAGCTCAGTTAGTTGGAGCGCTGCATCGATCGGAATCGCAGAGCTGCAGGTTCGATTCCTGTCAGGGACTTTGCAGCTGCTCCCGGTAATTTATAGGTCTGAATAAATATATAATAAAATTTAGACTCGAGATTACCAGCTACAAAATCCATCAACAGGGATATTTTATACATTTTTATTCATTATAATCGAGTATTGTACCAAATATGGCCCCTAACTGAGTAAAATACATATACGTTATACAGATTATATAACTGAGCTGGAGGCGGGCCGAGCTGACTCTGTGACAGTTGCACTCTGCTTTGAAAGTCTCGGACATTGTGCTTACATTCGACACAACGCAGTTTTTTGAATATTGTCAACATTGAAATTTAATAAAATTTGCATTTAGAGATTTTTCAATTTGGTTTTAAATGAATCGATAGTGTCGTTAATATGAAGTCAATGGTCTTCATGTCACTAGGTAACGAGTTGAAAAGCATATGGTACCCCGCTGTTTTTTTACCTTGGAGATCCGTCCGACCTTTCATGGGGCTCTTATGACTATGGCGCCGTATTCTTATGCAAATCCGCTTATGTCGTTTACATTGTCATTGACATTGTATATTACGTTACATCATCTTCAGGGGTTTATGCTAAACTATTTTGCAATTTAAATTTTCAGTAAACATTCTGAAACGTGTACATGTGCCCTCTATAGGTACAAGTACTTCAAACAGGAGCTTTCGAATTGAGTTCCATCGGCTAATTTTGACCTCTCATATTACCGAGTATAAAATATCGAGTCATATATCAGTCATATTGACAATTTATTGTGCCTCAGTGCCTGTCTGATTGAGTATCTGTCTCATTTTAAAATGACTGCGGAAGTATTGATGCCGATATTTGGTCTATTCGTGCTCTTTATCGTATCAATAAGAGCAGAACAATGTTTACCAAGCTCATTGCACAAGAACACGTCGTCCCCAGCGACAAAAGACTACGCAGAATGCAACGCTTGGAGTAAGGACACCTGTTGTACGGCTGACTTTACCGAAAAACTAAACAAGACACGAACCAGAGAGCTATATGGTTTTCATTGGGGCCATTGTAAAAACATTTCCAAGGTAGGGCGCATGTTTACTGTTTAGCTCGATGTTATACAGGCGCTGACTTGCACCACGGCTTGCACACGCGTCAACATTACGGCCATGTATATTATATTCGAGCGAAAATCATCAGGGTGACCCTATCAGGGGGGTTACCCTAGCAAGCGGGTCAGATAATAGCAAGCCTTTACATGAGGTAGGATAACATTAATATTGCCCGATAGGGTAACCCTACCTATGCGTGGTCGCTAAGCCGTCTGTAGTAGAAAATTGGCGCCGAAACGAAAGTGATCAGCGGCAAGTTGTGTAATCCATTTCTTGGGCCTTTGCATGCCCCATTCGAACCCGTTTCGATGTTGTGATCTGTTACTTTCAGCGTTCTCGACGTCTCGTCCAAAGGCAAAGCCCCGTTCTTGTCCCTTTTAGGGACCGTTCATTATTTATACTCGGGGTTGGTACCGAAGAGATATGAATGAGTTTGAGTGTGACTGTGAGTGAGCTTTTGGAATTTAGGCAACTTGATTTCTGTCACCATAATCGTGTGTGTTTATAAAGTACAGTGACACATGGGTTGGGTAAACATTATTTTGATCATTGTTGAGGTTGGGTAAATAAAAAATTTACAGTGTTTTTCGCTTCTCTTCTGTACCAACCCCAGGGTATAAATAATGAACGGTCCCTTATTTTTCTGGTGTCGTTTAAAACATTCGCCAGGTTGAGATGTATAATCTTGCGACGCCATTCCCATCCTTGTTTGTCCAGCAGTCACAGTCGCTTGCTAGGTAACCCTACCTGACGCGTTTACGTGGCTTATGTCAACAAAAAGATAGCCCCGCTGCTAAGATTATCCTACTATCTGTTTGATAGTATCCCTCTACCACCAGGGCAATCCTATAGCGCATGTAAACGCAACCTATAAAACACATTTGACTAGATAACCCTCCTGATAGGGTCACGATACCTCCATGCAAACAGGTCCCGGCCTAATTCCAAGATCACTAGAAAAACACCACAAACATTTAGTCAACGACAAAATTCTTCGCGCGATATTGTGTCTGCGAAATATGGATGATTGCACACGAGTGATTCTATTGAATTTGCACACTTTCTTCGCTTTCGCAGCTTTGAGTAGAACTGACTTCTGCTTGCTGGCGACGCGAAATCTTTTCTCGCGAAGCCGAATTTATCTTTACTGCCCATGTACGCTTTCATTTCGTACGAAATGTTCGCATTTCGGTTGCAGTATTGTAACGAGTCGAGTCATTGACTCGGACTCGAGTCGCAATTTTCTGCGACTCGACTACGAAAAATAACTCGACTCGAGCCAACAGCCCCAAATGACTCGACTCAGACTCGACTTGTTGATTTCTGCCGTAAATGACTCGAGTCAATTCAGCTACTACTTCATTCTCGTACCCAGAGCCCTTCTTACGCGCGGTGCGACGAGGGGCTCTGGCCAAATCGATATCCGAACTGGCATCTGATTGGCTAGTTCTAATACCGGATATTGTTTTCTTACCATGTTTTCATGGTATCCGGTTTTGGATTTGGCCAGAGCCCCTCGTCGCGCTCGGTCGAACGCGCGTAAGAAGAGCTCTGGGTACGAGAATGCTACTACTTGTTCAAGATAAATCCATAGAAAATATTGTAGTTGAATAGGTTGGAAAACCTGAAACCATACCTGAAAGGGCTTGAAGAAATAAAAAGTAATTCTCGATGCAGATAGGCATGTTTCCACCTGTAGGGGAAATTTTTAAGGCATTTTTGTTCACCTTTTTGTTCTCCATACAATTCGTGTAGACATTGTCATTGACTCGACTCGAGCCATTTACGCGACTGAACTCGTGACTCGACCTTTGGGTGACTCGTTACAACACTTGCCTGTTGGCGTGTTGGGCTGTTTTAATCAACTTTTTATTATAGTTTAATTATTTTGACGGTATACAAAATAGTTACGAGGTACTGTAAGATCATCTCTTATTGATTCAATATTATTACATGAGGAAAATTTCATCATATTGTTCTTGGTATGAAAGACATTACCCTCTGTTTGAAACAAAATATCTATGCATTGAACGTTCTACCATCTTGGCAGGATATGTGTGTACATCGTTGGATAAAGGTGACGTCACAACCGTGCTAGAATTATTTTGTGTCTTGGGCAATTCTCGGGTCACTGTAATGCTATTAATTGCTATGTTTCTAATACTGCCTATTTTAAATTAAACCACCAGCTATGTTTTACGCCCGTATTCTAAAAGCTCACTCACACTCAATGAGTTCAATTTGAGCTTCTCTCGAGTGTCATTGCTGATTTTGAATAGTTGGAGGCGGGCTAGTGTCACACCTTACTTTGTGACTACTCAATGAGCTTTTAGAATACGGGCGTTAGCATTCGACTGATGTTATTTTCTAGTTTTAAAATGTTGTGGCGTCATTTGATAAGATCTAATTATAATTAAACATGATGGTGGATATCAGAATGTTTTCGTTCCTAATATACCAACACAGTCTCCGGGATAAATAGCATCAATTGTCAAACATGCACAAATTGATGATAATCATCTATTTCGGGGAAACTCTAATCCTAATCCTGACCTCTAGGCTCTAACCCTAATCTAATATTAACCTAACCCTAATCTAATAATAATTTGACAGACTGACACCACCATCTAAACTCGACGACCTTCATTTACAGGCCATCTACTTCTTGGGGGAAAATTCACCACCACCCCACCGGTCTGTCTCTCCTAGCACTTTATGACCGTCCCCTTATTCTTTCTCGTGCAGAAATGTGAACAATTTCTAATTGACGAGGAATGTTTCTATTCATGTGAACCTCGTCTAATTCGATGGCATCACACCAATGCTCCTGTGAATCCTTCAGTAAAAGGCGTCCCAATCTGCGGTAATTATTGCGACGACTGGTACGAAGCTTGCAAAGACGATGAAACTTGTGTGAAAGACTGGCAAATTGGTTTTGATTATACGAACACGACGTACACGTGCCCAAAGGACGCTACATGTAGTACTTTTAAGCAGGTGAGATTATGGTTGCAGTCGAGTCTGTTCTGCCCATGCGCATAACTAAAGGACTAAAATGGAACACCGTGGTCAAACGACCGCGCGTATTCACTGCTTGCGCAGGGTCCCCACGGTCCTTAAAAATCCTGCAAAGTCATTGAATTTGTTAAAAAAAAATCCAGGCCTGGAAAGTCCTTGGAAACTGATAAGGTCCTTGAAAGTCCTGGAATTTTTTTCGAGTAGGCTGGAAATAGTTGAAGAATTATTACCAGCCCAAGGATTATTGCCCAAATGTTTATTCTCTCCAATTTCAATTAAAATTATGTATAACAATTGTCCAAATGTTGTTTCGATGTCATTTTTTTTCTAATTGCATTCCTCTCCTTAAGTTTAAGGATAAAAGTTGGATGATTTTCAAAGATTTTTCCAGTTGCCAGGTCCTTGAATATACTGAAAAAGGTCCTAGCTTGAAAGTTCTGGAAAAGTCCTTGAATTTCATCTTCACTAAAAGGTGGGAACCCTGGCTTGGATTCAAAAGACTCGAAATAGTGTTGTCAGTATTGTCTTCACAAATCCCTTGCAAAACGTTTAAATAATTACGAATGCGTGCTTACACTCAGTATAACTTTGAAAAGTAATCCGTTTTTATCGATGTTTGAAGCGTTGTCTGATAGATTTAATTGTTCATTTATAACCTGGTTTCCATATGGTCGTAAAGATTGAGTCACGATCTCCCTCATCAGCCGAAATACCTAACAGAAATACATAGAGAATACTTACGATTTATATGTGGTTTACTGCAGGTATAAATTATTCAACTGGCCGTTGAGAAAGACGTGACTCTATTTCCACGACCATTACGACCATATGGAAACCAGGCTTTGGGAACCTATTATGCAGGACTTCCCTGCCACTTATGGGAAAATTTGTAAATAAATTTAAAAAAATATTTTCTCCACTTCAGATGTATGGCAGTGGCAAGGAGCTGTGCAACACAATGTGGGGACAATCGTTTCTCTATGTTGACCCAAAATGCCCATGTAGCAGAATGGATGGACCAATACCTGGCAACGTAAACGAGACATCTACATGTTCTGCAAGTTCAAGGATGACTTTGTTTTCCGCGTTTTCCTTACTTATTTTGATCGGCATAAACCTGTGTTAAACTATGCATGCACAGACCTCTCAAGCTTTTACTTTTGCCTGAAATGCTGAGAATTTACATGTTCTGATTGCTGTTAAGAAGTGTTGATTTTTAATAAATATAGTTGGAACCATTGTTTGTTAATCTAGAGTTTGAAATGTCCCCCGTAACAATTCGTGACTACCAACTCTCTCACCAACCAGTGGTGCCTAAATTACTTTGAATTTCTACTCGAGTAAAAGTAGAAGTAATTAAAGTGCCTATGACACGAAATTTCACCCCAAAGGTTTATATTGCATTATAAAGATCACTTAAAATTACTTAATAATTTCTTTCATAGAATTTTGGTAACTTCCTCCCTTTTCAAGATATTCAACTTTGTTTCATATGCAAATATCACCGGTGTGACATCACATCACATAATGAGTTTTCAGAAAAGTAGTTTTCTTGACGAATACGCATCTAAAAAACTTAAAAATTGCCCTTGTATATGTATTAATATAATAACTGGTAATTAACCCTCTGTATTTGTTTGCAAAAATATTTTATCAAGGTAAAATATTGCGTTTTCAAAATGTCATTATGCGATGTGATGTCACACCGGTGATATTTGCATATGAAACAAAATTGAATATCTTGCAAAGGAAGCAAGTTACCAAAATTCTATAAAAGAAATTATTAAGTCATTTTAAGTGATCTCTACAATGCAATAAAAAACATTTGGGGTAAAATTTCGTGTCATAGGCACAGTAGGCACTTTAAATAAAAAGTACAAAGATCCAATTAAAAAATACTTGAAGTAAATTAAAAAGTAAAAGTACTATGGTCTGTAGCGCGTAGGGGGGGGGGGGAGGCGACTTCTCCAAGTGGATTGACAAACAAAAGACACAAAACAGTACACGCATTATATGCGTGTATCTAATATACAATATATCACGGCATGGTCTACTTTTCCATTGAAGATATAAGAAATCCATTAAATAAATAATGCTTATAAGTAAGCCACAAACGATAGATCCCAGACGCATGTAGAGGTCCTATTAGTTGTCCCAAAATTAAAATAAATCAGAAATAAATCACGTAAAATTAAAACAAAAGTAACGAAATACTTCGCCACAAAATGAAAATAACGAAGTAAAATGGCTTCTCAAAACGACTTCGTTCCAAGTAAAAGTACTCCAGAAAAAGTACTCCAGAAATAGTGCCAGTAAAAGTACGTCAAAAATAGTGCTCAAGTACAGTAACGGAGTACATTTACTTCGTTATGATCTGGACAATAACACGAAACAAATGCCATCTTTGAGAAGTTTTAGACTGTATTCTTACTAATGGACTATTTTAATAATAGAAGATTTTTCCTAGTAAATTTTTATATATGTATATATTATATATCTTAACCTTGTTTTATATATCTTAACCTTGTTTTTAAATCACCATTCCATGTAAATTAGTGTTGAAAAGCCTCTTTGAGGAACACAATAAAGTATGTATATGTATGCATATATATGTGTTACTTGACACTACTGTCACCAACTCTCATCAACTCTCATAACCGTTTATAATTAAACCATGTTCAGTTCTACTTGTCTGCTTTTATATTAAACGTAACTTCTAGCTGTCCCTGGAATGGGGTCGGGATATTCTTGCCAACGAAATGAAGACTACAAAAATAACTGTCGTTTGTACAAACGAAGCCATCGTTCCTGCAGCACGCGCGTATCCACGTTTTTCTTCGTTCCTTGTCCCTTATCTCCGTCGAAAACTACTTCATTTACTAAACGTTCTAGAGATCTAGAATCACTGAAACAAGTTCCCGGCCATGCGCATCGTTTTACCATGTTCAAAAATACTTTGTTTGTCGTCTAAGCACAGTGTCAGAGTCGCTCGATAAATGAAAAATATATAATTAAAAGGCTTTATTATAAGATTGCACTCGGACATGTTTTCGAACATCTTTGAGCCTGAACTAGGCTACTGTACGCGGACATGTCTGCAGATCAATTCAACCTTTTAAACATTATGCCATATCGCTTTTCCAACTTTTAATATCATTTAAATAACGCGATAAGGCCAAGTCTAAACGCCGCATTTTATATGCGTCGAATCAAATACATATTCGAGTCGACTTGAATACTTGATTACTTGAATTCAAATTTTAATTCAGACGTCGAATTTAATTGTCGAATTTAATTAATTTGCAAAGCCCGCCAAATCCGAATTGACAATAGGCGGATGAAGTTGACTAAGTAAAATTATGCGCCTATATCAAACATCATTCGTACCAACAGAAAACGACGACTTTCAATGCATATGGCAGTAAATAAGCTTGGCAATTAGGAGGAGGCAGAAGACGGGTGTTCCTAACACTGCAATCGGCCAACGATAAAATTAATAAATTTAATTTTTGAATAATGGCTCCGTGTGCTCAGAATACGATTTGAAAGCGATTAGACGCACAATCTTCTTTTGGACACTCATCAATTTTTGCAATTTTGAAGGGTACGTGTTACCCCAAGCTAAATTAGCGTAATATAAGGATAGACAAGGGCATAGTAAAGCAATTTTAATGTGTTTTGATTCGTACAATGCCGAATTTTAGAAATAATTCCGGTTGATTAAAATATTTTTTAAAACTGAACAAATTGATTATTCCATGTGTGTGTTTCATCGATTAGAACACCCAGGAATTTTTTACATTCAAAACTACATTTCACTTGTCGGATCGACTGGTCATTTATTTTAATATCAATTTCAGTTAATTAGTTGTTTTTTATTGCGTGCTGTGAAATTAAGGATCAATTTTGTTTTAGCTGTATTTATAGAGAGTTTATTTGTGTTTAACCATTTCAGTATTTCATTCATCTCTTTTTGCATTGTTTCGTTTGCTATATTAATGCTGGAATTAGATATAGAATGCGTTTGTATCATCTGCAAACAGGACAAATGAAACAACATCACTGCAGTTTTGTATGTCATTTATGTATAATAAAAAAACAGTGGTCCAAGAACAGATCCTTGGGGAACATCAGTTGTAATTTTCATTTCTTTAGAATTTTCCTGTTTGAATTTCACAATCTGCTTTCTATTCATTAAATAGTTTTTGAACCACGTTAAAGCAAGCCCTCGTACTCCATAAAGCTCCATCTTTTTTATAAAATATCATGATCGACGGTATCCAAAGCTTTTGATATGAGGTCAAGAAAAATTCGGTAAATTCCTATCGTATACTTACCTTCATCGATTGCTTTAGTAATTTTGCTAACAAGATTTACAATTGCTATTTCTGTTGATTTATTACGCCTGAAACCATATTGGTTTTCTGTTAATATTTTGTTTTTTTCTCAATAAAACTAATTAGTCTTTTGTACATAAGTACTCTAATACACGTTTTTAAAACGATTCGGTGTTTTAATTTCCATTCTTCGTTCTTTTTGCGTCCATTTGTGTGTTGTCCACTCAATGGACTGTGGCCACTGCCAGTTCTATGTATATTAATATAAAGTTTTGGTTTCTTAGTGTGATAAATCTGTGTATATATAATGTGATAAATGCGCCTTAGCAGTAAACAGGCTTGATATGAAATCTGATAGCAAAAACTTGTGTTATATAAGAATTAATTTACCTGTACGTCAATGAGCCATGCAGGGATGCCGGAAGTTGCTGGGGGCAAGGGGTGCAATTGGTTAACAAGAGGGCATATTCCTTAACAAAACGGCACTAATGAAAATGAAAGGGCATCTAAAAATTATTTTTGGCGACCTTCCCCCCCATCGCCAAAAATTTTTTGGTCAGTGTACCATTTTAGGGGTAAAAAAAATTTTCCGGACATACCACAATTTTTCCTAAATACGAAAAAAATTTTCCGGACATACCGAAAAATTTTCCGGAAAATGTTATTTTTTTCGGAAATTAAAACATTTTTCCGGAAATAACATAGATTGAATTTTTCAAAAATGTCCTTTGCGCAAAAAATGCAATTTTTAATGAAAATTTTTCACGCAAAAAGGGCACTTTGTGCACCCGTTGCACCCGTATTCTGCACCCGTAGTGCACCCGTAAAGTTGTGAAGACAAAAGGCAACGGGTGCAACTGCACCCGCTGCACCCGTGGTTCCGGCATCCCTGGAGCCATGTTTAATATCTATCACCTGTGATTGCCCTTTATCTTACTGGCTTAAGGCATTAACTGTGCTTGATATAATTTGTGCTATTTACTGTAGTTCTATTTGCTTTTAACTCCCGCAGCAATCCCTACCATGCAGTCCCACATTGCAGAACAAAAATAGAAAAATCAGCAACGGCGCATCAGCCAATCAGCATTAGGCCAAAAACAATTTTAAATCTGCAGTTGATTTAACAAGCTTAGTTTCATTAGATTTCTATCTTTGTTCTGCAATCTGATTGGTTAGTGTTCTCTAAGTGACTCCACTTACGGTACTGATTGACACTGTAATATCACGGTCTGATATCGATTCATATATCAGTCATATGCTCATAGAATTTATCGTGCCTGTCTCATTTCAAAATGACTGCGAAAATTTTGATGCAAATATTTGGTCTATTCGTGCTGTTTATCGTATCAATAAGAGCAGAACAATGTTTGCCCGGTCCATTCCGCAAGAACACGTCGTCCCCAGCGACAGACTACGCCGAATGCAACGCTTGGAGAAGTGATACATGTTGTACTGCCACCTTTACCGAAATACTAAACAAAACACAAACCAGAGAGCCACATGCCAGGGGCCATTGTAAAAACATTTCCAAGGTAGAGTGCATCTTTACTGTTTACTTCGATGTTATATACAGTCGGTGACTTGCACACGGGTCACCATAACCCCATTTATATGAGCGATTATTTATAAGGCCTGATGCCACGACGGCGAAATTCTTGGCGCGATAATAATTGACAAATCGTGCCTGCGAAATATGGATGGCTGCACATGAGTGACTCATTGAATTTGCACACTTTCTTCGCTTTTGCGAGAAAAAATTGCGCGCAATTTTTTTTCGCGAAGCCTAATTTGTCTTTTAAACCAGAAAGAAAAACAGTTTATTTTAGAGACACAAGGGACCATCGGAAGTTTGCTATGGTATTGATGACTGTGAAGACGTGAATGAATCAGTTATACTATTAAATCATATTATTACACTGGCCTGTAGGCCAAGTGTCTTAAATCCCTCTTTTTCTGTTTTTTTCGTAGTCGAGAAATCGAGTTTGCGTTAGCGCATCGCAGGCTCAAGGTGCAACGATCAAGCCAAAATGCCATCGATTCCCTCCGTTCCATGATTCAAATACAATAGCAACAAATTACGTATTTATGTACGTACTAGCTGACCCATGCCATGCTTGTGGTACATTTTTCGTTTATTAGCCTATACACTTGTACGCACGCGCACAATTCCGAACTGCAATGGCGGATTTTCACAGAGTGATCAAACTATATTTTACACAGTTGCGTTGAATTTTCAAAGAATTGTGCCGGTTTCCTATGTATTTTACGTTGTGTCGTACTCTGGACTTTCTTGCGTGTTGAATTAATGTGTTTTTCTTTGTGTAAAAGAAAAGCTTTGTGGTAGCTATACTGAAAGATAAAGCGTGCGTTCAAAATACCAACAAGAACTAGAACCATTATTGTATAATTTGTATGGTTCTCATTTGCTAGACTTGCCACAAGTCAACCTCGAAGAAACGCATTTCGTTCGAGGTCGACTTGTGGCAAGTCTACTCATTTACAGTAACATTAGTTCGACGCGAATTTTAATACAAGTATGGTATCATATTTCATAATACAACAATGTAAACTAGCCATACATTTTGCCGAACATAACTTCGGCCCCTTTGGACATATCTTTTTCGTGATAATGTTATTGGAACCAGAATCGAAAACATTATTTATAGTGTTATTTTCAAGCTTGTGTCTTGAGATTCTCATCTTTTATTTCGGTATTTACAGAATATTTATATTTTTAGCGCGGCCCATGGAACGCACATGAAAACAACGCGCTGTTAGGAAAAACCGGAAATCGATTCTGTAGGTCGGCATGATTTGCACGTGCATCGAATTTGCTTGCGGTTTAAGATTTGTATTCCTGCCTTTTGCACCATAGCACGTATCTCGTTATTTTCAGGCCAGTGTGAACGCCTGAGCAGGCGTCTTGTTATATATCAATAGTCAAAGTCGCATTTTTCTAGTGTTTTAATTATTGGTTGAGAGCGTATCACGTGAGAGTGACGAAATTAGACTGTCTCCCTCGCAACAGCGCGAGATAATACGTTATCGACCGGCGAATAACAAAAAAAATCACGTGCGCCATCACGTGAAGATGCGATCTTTGGACATGCCTATAGTACGTAATTAAAACTTTCGCTTTAAATAACTACAGTGTAGCCAGTGTTTAATATAACGTTTTAACAATAAAATATTTCATGTATTTACGTTCATTTGTTCTTTAATTTGTTGTTTCTTTGACTATTGATATATAATAAAACACTTATTTACTGAGACCTCGGGAAAGCAGTGTGTTTTGTGGACCCTCGAGTCGACCGTCGATGTTTCCCTCGGCGCTCTCGGTCTCAGTAAATAAGTGATACAATTATCACTTCTGCATTCAACAACTGTTTTCCATTGATTAAAGTAAAATTATCCACACGAGATCCCCCATACATAGACCCTTTGGTAAAACAGTTATGTAAAATACGCATACCATCAGCAAGGACAATATAC
Source organism: Paramuricea clavata (assembly GCA_902702795.2). NCBI lineage: Eukaryota > Metazoa > Cnidaria > Anthozoa > Malacalcyonacea > Plexauridae > Paramuricea > Paramuricea clavata. The sequence continues at coordinate 12,040 of CACRXK020005432.1, forward strand.
CCAATCCGAAACGATCTAAAACCGCGATTTGTCAACTTCAACGTCTCGATATTCAATTTGATCCTAGCAACTAAAACCTACAACATCAATTTCACATTTCATGCAGCACTACCTCATTCCTTAAAAGTCGTCGTATCGTGGTATCATTGTATTGTATCATTGCATTCTACCATCTTGGATATGTGCATCCTTTGTCGGATATGGGTGACGTCACAACCGTTTATTCTGTGGTGCTAAAATTATTTTGTAAATTGCTATATTTCTAACACTGTCTATTTTAATTAAATTAAACCACAAGCTATGTAAAAGCATTTAAAATGATGTTAGTTTTGAGTTTTAAAATGTTGTGATGTCATTTAGAGACCATGTAAAATCCGTTCTGCGCATACGTTCTGCGCAGGCCTACATTACAATGGTCGGGGACCCGACCATTGGAATGTTGTTAATATTTATATAATAACCTCAAGAATTCATGCGATTTCATTGGTCGAGAGCCATGATCTATTAGAGGACAGACGCACGGAATTACGTCATTAGTTTTTAAAATGTCAAAAATATTTGAAAATTCCACTGATTTTATACAAATTGGATGAATTCATGCAGTTAAATCTATAAACATCAATAAATACCTTCGATAAATGTGTACAAGTCGCTCACAAAAGTTAGCATCTCGGCAAATCTCATCAATTCAGTCATTCAGCTGCGACTTCAAATTCAATCCGGTCTTCGAAAACCGAGGGGTCCGACACGGCTGAAATCACTAAAACTTCGTTGTGATTGAGCCCACAGTCTTATATACAGCGATAACTCACAGAAATCAGGAAATCGGGTTAGAAATCAGGTTAGAAATCCACCCGTTCCGCACGTTGTAACCAATAATGTATTGGCGTTGTAATGCCATTGTATGCAATAAAGTATTGGGTTGTAACTGAAGACAAAACCGCAAGCATTACACAAGAGTTTTAGTTATAAATGTAATTGGCTTAGCTTTGCGGACGGCGGTTTTGTAGTTCCCCGGAGGGGTAGCCGGCCGGGTAGGGGTTAGTGTTGTGGGGTTAGGGGTTGGGAGGTGGGGTTAGTGGTTGGGAGGTGGGGTTAGTGGTTGGGAGGTGGGGTTAGGGGTTGGGAGGTGGGGTTAGGGGTTGGGAGGTGGGGTTAGAGGTTAGGAGGTGGGGTTAGAGGTTAGGATTAGGGTTGGGATTAATTGTAAATCCATTGTAACCCAATACTTTATTGCATACAATGGAATTACAACGCCAATACATTATTGGTTACAACGTGCGGAACGGCTGAGAAATCACGTCAGAAATCAAGAAATGCATTATAAATCAACAGAAATCCGTTTAGAAATCAGATTAAAAATCAAGAAATCTCGTACGCTTCATGTGGCCGTGTCGGACCCCGAAAACAAACCGCCCCCGTGTCGGACCCCGATTCGAAAACAAATACTATTTGAGTCATCTGACCCTGTCGATGTCACATTTCCCAGATGGTTTATTCACTTTGTGCAACATAGGCAATGTTTAAGTGTTTTTCGATCACCATAGTCGCTCAGAACAAAATAATTGCCTTTTTATCACACGTTTTTATATCTTTAAAACAATGTTTTTTCACTTAGTTTTTCCTTATTTATTACCGTCTAGCGCATTCTAAGCTTAGCCAATCAGAATTCAGCACGTGACATAAGCGAGCCAATAGCGTTTTATTATTTGTATAGATCATGAACGCAATGATATTTGCAAAATTTCGACTTCCAAATGTTTGGGGGAATAGAAATAAACTGTTTAACTGTTTAATTTAACTGTTTTATTATATAAAACAAATAGATTACATTTTCCCGTTGTCTGTTCAGTTATAGATACACAGACAGTATGACGTCATATGTGGTAAGAACAAAAAGTGACCACTCGCCTAGGCGGCTCGTGCACTTTTTTGTTCTTACCACATATGACGTCATACTGTTGTATCTATAACTGAACAGACAACGGGAAAATGTAATCTATTTGTTAATTCGCACCTTCCGAACTTTCTTGAATTGAATCTCTAGTCCGTCCGTGTTAAAAATTCAGCATAATATATAACTAATCATATTTTACAACTGTAGCACTGACTTCAAAATGTAAACAAAGCGTTTGTTTACATTATATACGGACTTTACATGGCCTTTAATAAGATCTAATGATAAAACAAGATGGCGGATACCAGAATGTTTTCGTTCCTAATTAATACATGAAAAACTTTCTCCACCGATTCTAATTGGCTAAGAGCAGTGCAACCTTTTCGAAATACAATACCAAAAAGTGAAATACAGTGCAAAAAACGAAATACAGTGACAAAAAAATGAAATACAGTGCAAATAATATTTTGATGAGTTTGTCAAGATGGGCCACCAATTTCTTGGGGGAAATTTCATGTTTCCTTCTGGTCTCCCGTAGCAGTTACTTTATGACCGGTCTCTTATTCCTTCTCATGTAGAAATGTGAAAAATTTCTTGTGGAAGAGGAATGTTTCTATACATGTGAACCTCGCCTAATCCTGTGGAGTCACACCAAGTCATCTCTAAATGCTTCCGCAAAGGGGGTGCCAATCTGTGGTGATTATTGCGACGACTGGTACGAAGCTTGCAAAGACGATGAAACGTGTGTGAAAGACTGGCAAGTTGGTTCTGATTATTCGAACTTGTCGTTCACGTACACGTGCCCCAAGGACGTTGCATGTACTACTTTTAAACAGGTGAGGTCATGATTGCGGTTAGCCTGCGAACAGGCTCTCAAGCTGAATTGAGAGCCTGCATCGATGACTAATGAATTTGAATATCTGCCCCGTAACGTTCGTTTTTCCAAATATGGAATGTCTATCCTTATATGGTGTTGTTTACAACTTTCGTGCAAACTAAATTTAGACCGTGCAAACTAAATTTAGATCGTACAGTTTATACTGTTTTTCGAAATATAAGATATTCAAGCAAAAGTTCAAATGTTTTAAACACTGTTTTCTCAAAACAGAACATTTCGTGCTTTGAGATAAGACGGCCAAGACCAATTTGATCAGTTAATGTGTTTTTTTATGCATAGTGCTTCAGCAGTTGACATATATAGAGCTCAGCGGAAACATATAAATTATAGCATCTGACCAATGAGAATTTCGCGTCACGATTTGAGACGCAGATATTCAAATTCATTAGTCATCGATGCAGGCTCTCAATTCAGCTTGAGAGCCTGTTCGCAGGCTAGATTGCGGTTATCGTTCCATGTTTCGCCAAGGGTGGGTTGTAGCGAAGTAGTTGTAGTTCGCTACTGTAGCGAACTACAATTTTCAAGTAGCCAGTAGTTTTTGACTACTTTTTTAAAACAGTAGCTGTAGTTATAGCGAACTACATTTTGCCTAAAAGTAGCCAAGTAGTTGACTACTTTTCAAACAGCGAATCGCTATTCACTACTTTCTAAAATTGTTAGCAACTTGATAGAATAGAATGATATTGAGACACGGTTTGCTTAAAATCAATACTCAATAGTCAATTTGCACTCTTGAACATCTACTAACTCAGGCTGAAATGTTGCTTTGTGTTTACTGTTGCTATTCATAAGTCGCCGGATTTGTTATATGTTACATTTCAGCCTGAGTTAGTAGATGCTCCAGATACAGTAGCCTGTGCACATCCTGTAGTACAGGGTAATACAGGATGTGCACAGGCTACAGATACAGTAACACTAAAAATATAGCGTAGCGAAATAGCGAAATAGTTCGCTACATTTTTTAAGCTGTAGTCAGTAGCGAACTACCTTTGTTCAAAAGTAGCAGTAGTTGTAGCTGACTACATATTTTTGAAGTAGCTATAGTTATAGCGAACTACAAAAATTTTGTAGTCAACCCACCCTTGTGTTTCGCGCACCAATATAAGTTAGGGTTAGGTATTAGGGTTAGGTTTAAGGTTAGGGTGTGTATATACGTGTATGGAGGTATCCAGTTAACTTTTCAGTACACTATAATATCCATTCCATAACGTTTACTATATTGGTGCGCGAAACATGGAACGATTGTCAAGATTGCAGTCGAATCTGTTTCATTGAACTATAAGTAAACTGGAATGCTAATGGGGGGGGGTTGAAGTCAGTGCATTTCAGTTTTTCTGAGTTATGAGCAGAAATACTCAACACTAAACGTTGTGCTGTATATGAAACTGAAGCTATTGAAAAACGCTATTTGGTGTAGAAATTTCAAGACTTTAGCTAAAAGGGAAATATTTAAAAACTACAAAAATAATTGCCTATAATTTGCCATTTTTTGGCCGAATGGCAGCTGTTTTTGTATTTTTAAAATAGTTTTCTTTTCGCCGAAGTCTTGAAATTTCCACACCGAATATTATAGCAGTTTTCAATAGCTTCAGTTTGATATATAGCCCAACGTTTGGGATCAAGTATTTCTGCTCATAATTCAAAAAAACTATTTTGGCTTCAACAAAACATGGGCCTTCATCATAGCACATTAGCAGTTTGCCTTCCAGTTTACTTAAAGTTCAATGGTCTGTTCTGCCCAGGCACAAAACTAAGGGCCTGTTTATATGGAAGCGAGTTACCCGGCAAAGCGAGTTACTCGCCTAGGCGGGACAAACAAGCGCGCTCTGTTTATATGGAACCGAGTTATTCGCCGAAATGGCGCCAAAACACAAAAAGGATTTTAAATCGTTTGGAGCGTTAAAAAAACATTACAAAATGTGTCGTCAAAATACAAGAATAAGCGCAGAGAAATTCAGGAAAACTTATCTATCGATTCGTATGTATTTTTTAGCTATTATATTTCAAATGCAAATTAAGCACATATATTCTATCTCTGGTAATATATTCATCCCGCCTAAGCGATATCCCGCCTCTTTCTGCCGGGAACTCGCCAAGGCGAGTTACTCGGCTGCATCATGTAAACAGCCACCCTGGATTGCTATAAGTTTCTATAATAGCCGGGATCTCGCCTTTGCCGAGTAATTCGCCTTGTCGGGTAACTCGATCCCCTCCATAAAAACAGACCCTAAAGGAGCAAAATTGGAACACAGTGGCAAACGTCCGCGCGTATTTACTATTTACTGCTTCTATTCAAAACGATAAGACTGGAAATAGTATTGTCTTCACGAAGAGCTCTAGCGAAACGTTTAAAGAAAATTACGAGTGTTAAACTCAGTATAACTTCGTCTTGACACAAGGGAACAGCGCTGAAATTCCCTTCCTTATAGTTTCAGCCGTTTCCTTATAGTAACCGACGCTTTTCCCGTATTTATTTCCGTTATTTTGGCAGACATTTTCCCCGCCATTTCTGAAACTGGGAATGACACGGAGTTGGTAAAACCCTTAACCATTATAAAGATAGGATTAAATAATTTTCGACAAGGTCGTTTTCCTGATATTGCGATTTAGTGATTTACTTATATTACACGCGTAAAACTCGATCTCACATGTTGTATAGCAAGTCTGCCAACAAGCCGTCAACAAGTTGTGTTCGCACCGCTTGTTCCAAGTTGTCAACAAGTTTGGAACAAGCTGTTTGGAACAACTTGTAACAACCTTGTTGATATTATCAGACTTGTTGCAAGGTTGTTCCAACGGGTCTGATACAGTCATGATATAACAATATTGTTACGCCCTTGTGTCGTCAAACTTGTAACATTCTTGTTATATTATGACTGTATCAGACCTGTTAGAACGACCTTGTAACAAGTCTGATAATGCCATCAAGCTTGTTAAAAGTTGTTAACAGCTTGTTCCAAACATGTTACAACATCTAGCTGAACTAGGAACAAGCAGTGCGAACACAACTTGTCGACAGCTTGTGAACAGATTTGTAACAATTTGAAAATAGTAAATAAATTTAAAAAATTATTTTCTCCATTTCAGATGTATGGCAGTGGCAAGGAGCTGTGCAACACATGGGGACAATCGTTTCTCTATGTTGACCCAAAATGCCCATGTAGCAGAATGGATAGACCAATACCTGGCAACGTTGACGAGACATCTACATGTTCTGCAAGTTCAAAGATGACTTTGTTTTCCGCTTTTTCCTTACTTATTTTGATCGGCATAAACCATGCACAGATTTCTAGATCCTAAGCTTTTACTTTTGCCTGAAATGCTGAGAATTTACTTGTTCTCATTGTTGTTAAGAAGTGTAGTTAATTTCCATATGGTCGTAAAGAATGAGTCACGATCTTTCTCATACAACAGTTTAATACTGATAATAGCCGAAGTACAACAGTTTAACACTGATAACCGGCAGTGAATATTGAACTATAGAGAATACTTATGATTTAATAATAATAATAAATATTAAATAATGCTTTATTCACAGTATATCTATACAAGGTAGTTCTTCATCTGTGAAGGTTACAATAAATACTTATCAGTTATAGACCTGAAACGAGGGGTATTCCACAAAAAATTACCCTGAGGGATGAAATATTCCGAGGGCGGTAGTTCTTCATCTGTGAAGGTTACAATAAATACTTATCAGTTATAGACCTGAAACGAGGGGTATTCCCCACAAAAAATTACCCTGAGGGATGAAATATTCCGAGGGCGAAAAATTACCCTGAGGGATGAAATATTCCGAGGGCGAAGCCCGAGGAATATTTCATCCCGCAGGCCCGAGGAATATTTCATCCCGCAGGGTAATTTTTTGTGGAATACCCCGAGTGAAAGGTCTATAAATGGTATATTATACCGAACCTTTCAAAAATAAGTAGAAAACAAATACCATTCAATTAACTCCTAATTTCAAAACACAACTTTTGATAACTTTACATTTAAAAAAGTCGAATTTCCCGCTCAAGCGTGGTATTCGAAGTCGAATACCATGGCCCCGGGTAAAACACCCAGGGTTCAAATTGCCTAGGTCATAGTATTCGCTGAAAAATACCATGGTCATGTGGTACAAATTTAGTTCTCTGATTGGACAAGCTCATTGTGAGGTATAATATTATTAGTAATATACAGTATATGAAATAGAAATTTGTAAAAAGCATTAAACAACGATAATTATACACATGCAATTATGTAGTTAAGTGTTTTAAGATATTTACAAACATTAAACTAGGATAATTAAGCACTTGCAATTAGTAGGTAAAAACGATTATAATCTGGCCGTTGAGAAAGATCGCGACTGTATTTTTTACGACCGTTGCGACCATATGTGAACAAGGCTTCAAGCCCGGGTCAAGCGAGGATGTGGCTGGTAGTCACGTGGCCTTAGTTAGCTGTTCTTAATGCTTTCCCAACACTATCATGTATTCTATTTTAGTTGAACACCATTGTTTTGTTAATCTAGAGTTTGAAATGTCCCCCGTAACAATTCGCGACTCTTTCATCATTGTTTGACCGTTTTGTTGTACTTTTCAGTTGTACTTTTCTGCTTTTGTATTTAAAGAAAAATGGAAATTTTTTTAAGGTACTAAAACTACTATAGTTTATAAGAAGTTAAGGTCCTAAAACTACTGCAGTTCATTTTATAAAATATTTCGTTTACCTAAGCGAAAAAAAGAAAAAAATTGATATCATTTTGAAATAATCTCCTTAGCAACGAGTTTTCAAGCCAAATTTGCATGAAATACTGCCACAAAACGAGTTCTATTTCAGTTCTCCTTTTGGTGTATGTTATTTAGGACTTCCATCTAGCTGTATTGATTGGTCTATTTGGGAGGGGTGGTCGCATAGCTATGGAAAGTAATTTTGTGAGCGGTCTAAAAATATTTACAACAGCGTGTCAATTCTCTTCAATAATCTTCGTTATTTTACATTTTATTGATTCGAAAAGTAGCATTTTCTGGTTGATTAGTACTATCAATCTCTTAGTGTTATTATATCAATGGGAAATATTAGTAATAGAAAAAGAAAAAGGGCCAGAAAGCCACCCTCAAAAGCAGCGAAAAAATTTAAAGATGGTGGTCCCAATGATGAAATCTCTGCCTCTGGACCTTCTGGAGCTAAAATAGGTGACCAAAGTGCAAATTTTGGAGCTTCCACTGAGAAAATTAACACAGAGAAGACCGCAGGTACAATATTTATGGACTTGTCTGTTCTATTTGATGTTTTCGATGACATTTTAAAATGCCGTGAATGTGGTGGCAACATGAGTTCCCTGTTCCCATGTTGACATGAAGAAAAAGAATGGCTTTTCCAATTATGTTGTTTTGGAATGTCAAAATTTGGAGTGCGAGTGGAAGTACTGTTTCGATACATCGAAGAAACAAGGGCATTCCTTTGAAATTAATGTTAGAGCAGTACTGGCTTTCAGAGAAATTGGTAGAGGCCACGCTGCCATGACAAAATTCACAAAAATTTTGAATATGCCTTCACCGCCAACTCGCCGCAACTTTACCAAGATTCAAAATGAGAAGCTTTTACCAATTGTCAAACAATTGGCAAATGACAGCATGAACACTAGTGCAATGGAGGTCAAAGAGAGGAGTGGAAGTGACGAAGGAGAATGTTGTATATCTCTGGATGGCAGTTGGCAGAAGAGAGGTCACTCATCGCACAATGGCGTAGTGACCGCTATATCGTTGGAAACCAAGAAATTTGTTGATGTTGAAGTAATGTCTGACAAGTGTCAACAATGTCAAAAATGGAAAAAAAAGGTGAATGAGCCAGGATATGAAGAGTGGAAGGCAAATCATCACTGCAAGATCAACCACACAGGTAGCGCAAACAGCATGGAAACGGTTGGTGCTGTTAGGATTTTTGAACGGTCCTATGTTGAACGGGGACTTAAATACAAGGACATGCTAGGGGATGGTGATTCTGCCACATACGGCAGTATTGTTGATAGCAAGCCTTATGGGGATGAGTGTGTGCCAAAGAAATTGGAGTGCATCGGACATGTCCAAAAGCGAGTCGGTAGCAGGTTACGGAAGTTGAAGAGTACCTATAAAGGCGGTAAAGGAAGGCTAACAGATGGTAAAATAGATGTTTTACAGAACTATTATGGTCTGGCAGTTAGAGAGAATTTGGATGTTGCCAAAATGGCCAAAGCCATCAAGGCAACTCTTTACCATGTTGCATCATCTGATGAGAAACCACAACATCATCTCTGCCCTGATGGAGAGGACAGTTGGTGTGGGTACAAGAGAGATCAAGAGTCCTACAAACACAATAATGGCATTCCAGGGTGCATTGTAAAATTAATTGAACCAATATTTGCTGACCTAAGTAAGCCTGACCTGTTGCGAAAGTGTACGCATGGCTTGACGCAGAATGTTAATGAGTGCTTGAATGGTATGATTTGGGACAGATGCCCCAAAACAACCTATGTGGAGCAAGAAACTGTAGCCCTGGCTACTTATTTGGCTGTCCTCAAATTCAACGATGGAGATATATCCTTCCTGAAAATATTTGAGGCTTTGGACATTACTCCGGGTGTCTTTACTTGTAAAGGCGCCCAAGATTGTGACACCACCTGAATCAAACTGTCGGCCAAAAAGTGCAAAGATAATGTCAAGATCAGAAGAAAAACATTGAGACACCTCAGAAAGAGCTATATAGACTCAACTGAGGCAAATGAAGGCATAACATATGAAGCAGGTAGCTTCTGAACCTTTTTAAGACAAACCAACATGAAAGGAAACTTTAACATTACATTTTCCTTATTCGGTGATTTTCTAATCACGAGTAATCTTTGTGACATCATAACGTTTTTAATATTTGAGGTAGAAGGTTAATACTTGGGTTACTTATTGTATATACCTTCAGCTAGTGCCCGACACTCTCCAAATGTCAAGATTTTTTATTATTAGTCATAGTGATTTCTGGCATATTTTCCTACTTATTAGCAATTAAAAATATTGGCTAAAATTTACATTTTATCACAGAATATTTTTGATGTTATTTTAATATTTAAATGATGTTACATCAAAATAAAGAGTGTCAGGCACTAGCTCATGTTGTAAGCTGTCTAGGAATATATCACTTGTGGCATTACAGTGGTTTTTGCCCAAGTTATGATGTTCAGCGTGCAGTGGTATTTTCACTAATTTGACATCGGCCATATTGACTAATTAGCCTAATTACCAATCAGTTTCCTTTACCATGCCCCTTCAAAAAAATGGTAATATTTATTGGGAAAGGGGTAGCCCACCTTAAGGTCCAGACACACCGGACGCGACGCGATTTTTTAGTTTTTGAAAGTTAATAAAATAGCCAATGAGAGCAAATTTTTAAAGATATGTAGACCAAATAACTGAAACGCTAGACCAAATAACTTACGCTTCTAAATATTTGGAAAATTTAAACTTGGATCAAAGTTATCTTGGAAAAATCGCGTTCGGTGTGTATGGACCTTTATCCTCATACTTGTTACTTCGTGCAGGGTTAGAATAAGAAGGGTTTCTGGGGCTGGGTTGTTCCTCCAGGAAGATAAGAAATGAGCAAAAGTTTAAACTGAATACGTAATTAGCATAAATAGCCCATTGTAAAATTATATGCGGACAATGCTATTGTTATCAAATGTTCAATGGTTACAGAAGAGGGCTGTTCCATAATTCCAATAATCGCTAGCCTGCGAACAGGCTCTCAAGCTGAATTGAGAGCCTGCATCGATGACTAATGAATTTGAATATCTGCCCGTAACGTTCGTTTTTCCAAATATGGAATGTCTATCCTTATATGGTGTTGTTTACAACTTTCGTGCAAACTAAATTTAGACCATGCAAACTAAATTTAGACCGTACAGTTATACTGTTTTTCGAAATATAACATATTGAAGCAAAAGTTTAAACTGTTTTAAATACTGTTTTCTCAAAACACGGAACATTTCGTGCTTTGAGATAAGATGGCCAAGACCAATTTGATCAGTTAATGTGTTTTTTATGCATATTGCTTATAGCAGTTGACATATATAGAGCTCAGCGGAATAATATAAATTATAGCATCTGACCAATGAGAATTTCGCGTCACGATTTGAGACGCAGATATTCAAATTCATTAGTCATCGATGCAGGCTCTCAATTCAGCTTGAGAGCCTGTTCGCAGGCTAAATAATCGCAGGCAAGGGTTATGGTGAGATTTGATAAACTGAAGCTTGGGTTCACACTATAGCGATCTTCTTTCTGACGAAACTATACATTTCTAAGTCTTTTGCATGTCATGCGTTAAATCACATCCCCCAGGAGGAGAAAAACCGCCGCCAGAATTGCTGGTATGAACAAGGCTTTAGGGAGCGGTTATTAAGTATGGGTCATGGAGGGGCTTGAAACAAAAGGGTCTTGAAGCAAAAATACATACATTCTGATCCCCAGAGCCATTTTCACTCGGGCTCTCGTTGAAAATTAGGCTCTGGGTTAGACGACTAAAGGGAGAGATTTGATGATTGGCTTCTCAGAGAACTGCTATTTCCCAGATTTGAGCAGTTTTCGCTAGGCAAAATTATTCTACCATATTTCCCAGAAGTTGGGCAGTTTTCGCTAGGCAAAATTATTCTACCATATTTCCCAAAAGTTTAGCAGTTTTCGCTAGGCAAAATTATTCTAACCACATTTCCCAGAAGTTTAGCAGTTTTCGCTAGGCAAAATTATTCTACCATATTTCCCAGAAGTTGAGCAGTTTTCGCTAGGCAAAATTATTCTACCGTATTTCCCAGAAGTTGAGCAGTTTTCGCTAGGCAAAATTATTCAATCAAATTTCAAATTATGTCATGCAACACAAACACTTCGCTTCTTTGTAATACTTCACTGTGAGATTGTTACGGTGCTAATTAAAAAGCGTCCCAATTCACGAGCATGCGCTTTAGAAACTACTGCAAATTTTCTTGCACTTACATTTCCGTGTATCCCAGGGCCTGAAGGTAGCGCGCGGCTGAGAGTCCCTGGGAACGAGGATGCATATAGATGTGAATGGATATGGAAAGTTGCTTTGCTTTGCCATCCAAAATAGGCACGGACGGTTTATTGGTATAAAGTCGTTAGATATGTCTGTACTTATTTCGACTGGTACAATCAATCTGATACCGTTTACATCAATGTCACGACAAATGTATTTACAGTTTTATTAAAAATATTCTTGTGGTAAGATTTACAGAAAAGCGTTCGACCCGGACTCGACACATCCCAGACTTTTCTTTTCGAGGCTTTTCCGCGATCAAATCCTAATATTTTTGCGTAAAAACAGTAGACTGCTTTCATTGAATAGCTTTCAATGGAAAATTATTAGCGGCATGTTGCTGGATTTCAGTAGTGTGGACCCTCCTTAAAGAAAACAAATTCAACTACATTTCTCTCTCCCTTTTACAGTATTTTTTTGTATTTACAAGCCTACTAAATATACAGTGGCGTTCCTTAGCCATTTCAAAAATGGAGGTGTAGGACTGTATGTGGCAGGAAGGGGGTGTTGACACTCCATTTTTAACTCCACTTATCCCCTCCCTTCGAGTTCTAACAAAGTCAAAAAGTTCAAAGTTGAATTTTCAATTTCTATAACAGGTACAATGTGATTCAAAATCTATAATGTAAAATACTATTTGTAAAAACAACTGAAAACAGCAGCATTAGTGCTGGATAAAGACTCTGTATAAAAATTTTACCAACGACCTCTCCCTTATTTAACCGAGCATCGTGTCATTTTCCAATCCTACAGTCAATCTTAGCCAAAAGTGGGGTTGTACAACCGCCCCCCTCCGCTAAGGTACGCCCCTGTACATATATAATGAAAAGAACTTGATGATTTTCTCGCTCTGAAAACCATCTGCTGACGGAAAGTAGTGAGTGTGAGAATCAAAACGGCAACGCTTATGAATATGCATGTGTAGACAAAAATTTCATCACAGCTTGAAAGAGCATCACAAAATTAGTAATATTCCAAAGTTTCGTTGCGAAATGTTGTAAAATGCGGATAATATAGCCTTGCAAGTTTGCCGTTTTTCAGTCATTTTGCATTACGCGGGGGAAATTGACAGCCTAATACCCTTTGTGGCTGTCAATTTCCCGTTTGTAATAGAAAATGACTGAAAAACGGCAAACTTCGCAAGGCTATATTCTCCACATTTTACAATATTTCGCAACGAAACTTTGGAATATTACTAATTTTGTGATGCTCTTTCAAGCTGTGATGAAATCTTTGTCTAGATTTGTTTAGATCAAAATTTAGTCTGTAATGAAAATGGTCCATTGTATTCCCTTGAGCATACTAGTACGCCATAGTTGTTCAAACTAGTACGTTATTTACTGTACATCATGTCTACGTCTCATAAAAAAGTTTTTACGTTCGAAGTAGCTGTTTTTCTGACTAGTAGTGCTTCAGAGTTGTTTAAAATAATAAGCACTTTTAAGAGGAAAGAGAGTTTAGTAATACATGCTTTCGATTGAATACAAGTTTGTCTTATACCGTTGCCGTTCTAAACTCTCAAATTCACCTGTGCTTACTGAAATCCAGCTTCGGAATGACCTGACTGAGCTCGACAAAAATGCCGGTTCGCAATTTTTAAATTGACAGCAATGAAAGCCACTTGTATGACGTTATGTAGAAGCACTGAGTACCAAAATACCAAGCGTTTTGCCTATTGTGACGATTTTGTTACAAGAATATGGACAGTTTATCTTGAAACCTTAGCCATAAGAACGAGTCCCATCTTCGAAAGAAAGTACTGTACGTAAACAAAAACCTGGATGTGTAAATGTTTTCATTTCTTCGCGAATGTTATCTTCATTGCATTTGTCGGCGTGATCTTGAACCCTTGTAGAGCATCCTTCGCCGTTCCCGCTTGGACTTCATTCTCAAATTCTACGAAAGCGATGTCAGACTTTCCAGGAACGAGTCGAACTTCTCGGAAACCAGGAAATCTAGAAGGTGGAAGAGAAAGAAACAAAGAAAACAAACACACACGTCATTTAAGTTTTTTAAAAATGTTGGAAAAAATATACATGAAAACTTGTATATCAAATATATCCAGGGTTTTCAGTTTAGGCCGGCGAACGGCGAATTTCGCGAGACTTTTTCATTCAACCCCACCCAAATTCGCCAGAGCTTTTACGTTTAGTCACGTCTCTATTATGTGTACTCGCCCAAATTTGTAAATTCTATCGGTAGAAATATTATCTATCGCCATGGCTTCATCGCCATTAGCTAAAGTCTCGCACAAAACTGAAAACCCTGTATCAATACGAAAATTTGTCGGGCTAATGGGCATTGCCCAAGAACAAATTGATTAAATTTGGCGGGAAATTGGTATAAGTTTGTCTTGCTCTGCCGGGTAGAATTGTAATTGTCCATTGCATAATTTATACATTATGCTCAGAGGTGTAACTTAATACTTGCCCGCTTTATTCCCGGGGCAAGTGAATATCATGGCGGGCAAGTAAACGTTTATCTTGCTTGCCCGATTGTGAAAGTTGCCTTGCCACAAAAAGCTGGGCATCTTTAAGTTTATGTTTTAATTCATTGTCGGATGATTTTTTTATAGTGCATGTACTTGATTCAAATTTTGTTTTTTGTGGACCAAAGCTACATCTGAGGCAGTATAACATAGCCATATAGAGCAGCGCGAGAACGGGTCAACATGTTGTCCACTTAATTTATACTCTCTACCTAGGTACCCCAGTGGCCATTGTCTGCTGAGAAGTGAATTTTATTCAGGGCAACTAATTTTCATGTCCAACTTACCTGATGGCAAGTGGTCAAAACTGATACTTAATGCATGTATAATAAAGGTATCATAGAGGTATACGCAGTCTTCAAATGCCATCTAATTAATTAGAAATCAATCTACGCTGTCAAAAGAGTGCTTTTTCATTTGTTTGCCGGGTTGCCTTTCAAATTTCGAATTTTCGCGCAATTAGATATTTCGTGCGTTCTTGGAGCTGGAGTGGAAAAATATAGTTTCGGTATCCGGTTTTCGGTCTTTAGAGAATAATGTGATTTTTGCTGAATCGTGCACCGTAACTTAATAATACCGCCTCGCATCTCGCACTGGCAAAGCGGGATTATTTAAATAGCTCCTTATTCAGCAAATAGCGCATGCTGCCTTTGATCCCTAGGCGAGTGAGGCAGCACTTTCCTTGCGATAGTAACTTCTAGTAGTAACAAACTCTGCTAAACTAACAGTCATTGCATTTTGCACAAAACCCAAACCAATTAAGAAATGATAATTAGTTTTGTGTGACAGTCGTTTTTCAAACATCATTTTGGCAACAAAAGCAAGTGCGGAAAAATTTTGAAATTTAAACTAGCAATAAAAAGCAATGGAGTGAGATCGTACTGGTTGAACAACATAGCCAACATCATTTGGGTTGTCTCTGGGGGTAGTTGGGTTAAAAATAGGATCTTGTTGGGAAGAGCTGGGACATCAGGTTGTTGCATGGGAATCATATGAGGCATCATGTCTACAGAAAACAGTAAAAATGTTAGTGTCAAGATGATTCATATTTTTAACAAGCATTAGTTTTACATACAGTAGGTGATTATTGAAAATTCTCCACGCTGATTAGTTTCCGTTAAGGTGATTATTACGCGATAATCACCTAAGCGATTTTCAAAATGGCGGCCGAAGCCGTTTTGTCAATTAAATGACAAAGAAATGAGTACAGTATTTTTTATATTTTCCAAATAATCACCTACGAATTTATACTAAAACAATTATTCACCTCAGCAGAGCCTGAAATAATTTTAAAATTTGTCCGGAAAAGCTTCCGACCAAAACGAAATTTGACCGGAAACTTGCAAAATTGACCGGAATATTTTTTAGTTTAGTTTGACCAAGTCCACATGCCCCCCCCCCCCCAATGATCAAACTCTGTCAAGCATGCAGATGTGCACTGAGTAAATCACTCTACTTGCAATAATAAAACACACATGTTTAATTCTCAATTGCTTATTGGAATAGTTATTGTGAATAATAATTTAATCACGCCCGCCGACGCTGTTTTTATCTTGACCCGACAACCTGGAAGATATTAAAAACAATACGTTTCCTTAAAGGTGATCTACAGTCCGATCTGCGCATGTGCACAAATGAGCCCACTTTTTATGATACAAACAGTTTAACTATGTTTTGAGTTCTTGAAAAGCCTAATTGTTGTTTCTTGATCATTTATT
>CACRXK020005433.1:0-28097 GCA_902702795.2 Paramuricea clavata
TATATATATATATATATATATATATATATATATATATATATATATGTATGTATGTATGTATATATGTATGTATGTATGTATATATGTATGTATGTATAATTTTGTACAATTTAAATATTGACAATTAATATTGTAAATAATTGTAATTTTGATGCAGGACCACACTGAAAAACACGTAAGTGATGTGGGTATTATTATTAAAACGAGACTCTATGGTGGTATGGCCAATGTGGCGTACTTTCCGAAAGGGTGTTTTATTATTGATAACATTTATATGTCTGTGTCATCAGTAACATCACAACATTTTAAAATTAAAGCCACAAAGCTGAACTATAGAATATACCCTGCACTAGCTAGAAAGGTGTGATTGCTGGGATGTGGTTACGGTCCAGACTTCATTTTCTGCACAGCGCGCGGAAGATCTTCCGCCCACATTTTTGACAGACACACCCTTTTGGCGCACACATTTTTGATAGACAGACAGACACACCCTTTTGGCGCGTGGCGCGTGCAAATTTCGGACACGCCCTTTTTTTGGCCCTCCGATCTATCGTTGATTGGTGTTTACCAGCTGTGTTGCAGTGTGAACGACCAATCAAGGAAATTGCCAAATTATATATTGGGGGAGATGAGAAGAAAGGTTTGAAGAAATATCTAATACATGTAATCTGCTGTGTTGGTGTAATGTACTCAGTGGCGAGGCGTATTTTTCAAGCCTGCCCGGTGTGGATATACTCTCAGAGTAACATTACACAAACATCTAATACCAGTCTACCAAAATCGACGAACAATGAAGTATGCCAATGCCATGCCAAAAGTGCTCAGCAGGATTGCCACAAGCCAAGCACGCCTACCCTTTCTATTGTAGTTTAATGCAGTAAGATAAACAGATAAAGTTGCATGAACTATGTATGTTAAGGAACAAGGGTATTCTGTTCAGTGCATACTTATACTTGCAGTAGTTTAGTGCCAACCTATAGACTAAACTTTAGTCTATAGGTTGTCAAGTAATCTAGTTCAGCAACCGGCAACATGAACGATAAACCATCTGGACGATTTATTCATTTTTTTCTAAGATAGATGAACTGAATAATTGACATTTTAACTTCTTGTTTCAGTTTGTGAAAGGAATAACTACATAAGTTAACATGTCATGATTGATATGTAAACTTGTAAAGTATTCTCATGTCTGTAAATTAAAGTTGTCTGGTTCACCAAAATAATGGTAAACGGGAAATCTGGTGTACAACCGCTGACCGGAAATGACATA
This sequence comes from Paramuricea clavata, assembly GCA_902702795.2. Lineage (NCBI taxonomy): Eukaryota > Metazoa > Cnidaria > Anthozoa > Malacalcyonacea > Plexauridae > Paramuricea > Paramuricea clavata. The sequence goes on from CACRXK020005433.1 coordinate 1,271, forward strand.
TACTTGCAGGCTCATATTTTGCCTTCATGTAGCACGAAGCGCGCATTTTTTTGTCCGCCATTTTCTTCCGCGTGCGTTTTGCAAAGAATGAAGTCTGGGTTACGGTTTCACCCCCTTTTTCACCGTTTTGACATTCCTCATGGCTTGAAATAACTGGGTGCCACAGGGCTCGAAATAACGTTCCCAACGTTCCCGATCATGGTGATCGGCAATCACGACTTTTTGCCGATCAAATAAAAATTTGGCCGATCAGGAGCATTTGCCCTCATTTCTTTGAAAAAATTCTAAATATGCCATTAAATACACATCTATAAAAGAGGACGTTTAATAACTTCATTTCAAATTCGAGTTTAAACAATTAAATCTATGACATCTGTGGACTTATATATACAATACTGACAATACTAATAGTGTAACTACATTTAACATGTATTACAGTAGTAAACTTTACTTTAATTAGTTTTAATTATAGTAGAGAAAATCCTAAAAAATCCTACTCAAAAAATCCTATCAATTTGAAATTATTATGACAAAGACGTTCGTCGTCGTGGTTCGGATTGCAGACTGTTGAAGCGGAGACGACAATACTTCATAGCATTGCGGCCTGTCGTATGACTCGTATCAATTAAACAAGAGTTTTTCGCGTTTTTTTAATGTGTTTCATGTTATTTTTATTTGTCTTTTACCGCGTACAGGTAAGCATGTCTTTCAGACAATGGTCAAATTACTCAAATACTGTAATTTTCTTGCCGATCAAGATGAACGGCAACGTTGCTTTTTCGCTCGATCAAAAACAATTTCCTGCCGATCAATGATCGTTGATTGGCCTTTTTTTCGAGCCCTGGTGCCAGGTCACCAATTGCGACCAAAATTGTTCATCTGGCAACCAGATATTTTCTAGATTGTGAGCAGTGCCTCCTTAGAAGGGGAGGAGGAACTGGAGACAACACATCAAGAAATGAAATACACCTGCTTTTCGCACCGCCCCGTAACTCCAATATAATTATTAAGTAACTATTTTGTTTGTCAGATGTTACTCTCACTCTGAGTGTGCATCCATACCAGGCAAGCTGAAAAGTTAGCTTGGCCATGGTGGGAATCGAACCTGCGACCTTTGGGATACAAATCCAATGCTCTGCCAACTGAGCTATGTGGTCAAGTCGGTTCGAGTTGATGATATATCGGAACTGAGTCTAGTTCCTTCGATATCAGTGTATTCTATGATATGATTATTTTGTGTGTGTTGGTGTTATGTACTCAGGTGAATATGATGTTTGTGATGTTACTCTGAGTGTGCATCCACACCGGGCAAGCTGAAAAGTTTGCTTGACCACGGTGGGAATCGAACCCGCGACCTTTGGGATACTAGTCCAATGCTCTGCCAACTGAGCTATGTGGTCAAGTCGGTTCGAGTTGATGATATTTCGGAACTGAGTCTAGTTCCTTCGATATCAGTGTATTCTATGATATGATTATTTTGTGTGTGTTGGTGTTAAGTAACTATTTATAGCGCATATCGTATTGTTATAAATTAAAGTAAAAATTCAAGTTTACATGCTGTGAAATGATGACGTTTACGTTTTACAAGCAACGTACGTATTACATTAAGTTGTATTCACTCGAAATAACATGATTATGATATTAAACGCTTTCCAACAGTATAAATAAAAATGAGCTAAAATGCTATGAGGTTTAATTAATATGACATACATGTAATTTGATGGTTGACTTTCAAAATTGAAAAACAATACATTTTAGTTTGGTAATAATTAACTTTTTCACAAAAAGATCTGTCAGTCAGCCATATCAACCAATTGGAATTTTGCGTTGTGTGGACAACACATATTTCGTTTCTTCATGTGTTGTTTGCAGTGAGTCCCTCGATCTTTTCCTTTTAAGGATGAACTGCATGCTCACAGTCTAGATATTTGCCAAAGGTAGCCCTTGTGGCGACTGAGGAAAGATTTAAAATGATAAAGTAATTATAAAGCCTTAATTTAAAATATATCATGTCATATACTTGTTGTTGCTGCTATATTTTTATTCACCCTCAGATATAGTGAAAGCAGAAATAAATTAAATCACAACTAATCTGACAATACTTACTGTTTATTCTTCCTCAAAACCATAAGACACTTCATTTTATTGCCTGCCTGTTCATATTTGAACTTGTACTTTTTTAAACTTGTACTTTTGACTGGCAGAGAGCTGAATGCATCTAGATAATTTATTGAATTATCCGAATTATCAATAAGTCTTCATTGATATAGAGTGACCTGATATTGAATTTGGCAACCACTTGGGCGACTAAAATTTAAAATTTCCACCCCTCGGAGTTCACTACATGTAAGTTTTATAGTCGTAAAAAGTGAATCCTCCAGGTACTGGTGCATTTGGATGGGGTTACCAGGATTAGTGAATTAGGGTTAGGATTATTGAGGTAAGGTTAGTATTAGTAAATCTGTGTAAATATTATGAATAAGCTCACAGAAAAGACATCACTTAAACTGATATCACCTTGCCATTTGAAACACCGTTTTCATTATAAATGTCATTATCTTTTTTTTTGTAAAAGTCCCAAAAAACAGGCTTCAAAAGATATTACCAAGGCCATAGATCAGGTTGATGTTACTTTTTTGCGCTTCAATTGTCATGCAGGAACCCTATTGGTTGTGCATGTTGTGTGAATGAATGACAATTCGTGATTCTTCGGTTGATTTTTTAGTTTAATTTCCAATTTTGGGAAAACCAATAAACGGTTTTGAAAAAAACCTGAGATATTTACCAGTTTACTGATAAACTACCCCAGCCTAACCTCAATACTGGTGGTCTCACCATTTTTCACCTACTGCTTATAAATGGTGGCATGACTAGAACACATAATAAGACATGTAAATGCCACGGATGATCATGCTTCATTTTTATACCAAATGTTTCTTATGTGCATGTTTCGCCAGGAAGACGTTATTTTGCTGCCTCAGGGTGGCAAAACGTAACAAAGCAACGGTTTTACCAACACTAACCCTATTCCAAACAGCAACTCTAACCGTAATCCTAACCCTAACTTAACCCTACTCTAAGTTTGTTTTTAATAAAACCAATCTTGAAAAAAACTTTTTTGACGAAATATCATTCTGAGGTCAGCGAAATAACTTTTCCCGTTTCCTCCATGCAGTCCAGCAGTGAACAGCAGGGGAACAGCTTTCTAAGTGATTTTCAGACCTGCTAAGATGTTGTAAGGGAGAATAGATATTTCCAACCTGGGTTACTGGTTAAACAATAAATTGTGTTCCGGCGAAGATGCATGCTTCGCTTGAAACGTTGAATTTCTCCTTGTATTTTCAGGTACTGTACAGTAGTTGTATCCCCAACAATCCGAAGCTTTCTTACTACTAGTTAACTAGTCATGAAAAAAGAGCATCGTCCCCACCCCACCACCTACCATGGTGTGCCCAATCGTTCTTGAGTAGCGCGCAAAGAGTAAGAAACCATATTCATGAAAGTATTAGTAATTTTAACTTCAACGTATAGGTTGAATCTCGAGAGGACGAGGAACAGAATGTTAAACTCCTGGAAACGGTTGATTTGTTGTTAGCTGCCGGATATTTTCGAGCTCGAATCAAAGGCCTTTCTCCTTTTGATAAGGTTTGTTAAATTAGGTTTATTTTTATGATGTACTGTTATTTAAATATAAGTGTCTTGATGTTCTAATAAAGGCTGTTACGATCTAGTGGTATACTATTGTCATTCTGGCCTATATGACAACGACTGCTGACTCCACTATTCCTGGGGCCGGTTGTATAAAACTCTTAATCACTTTTTTAGTCACTATTTTAAATAGTGATTAACTCTCAAATACGCGCTTCTTATTGGATAACTGGCGTTTGCACTTAATTATAGTTAACTTTAATCACTTTTTTATACAACCGGCCCCTGTTCATCAGTTTATGGCGAGATTTGAAATGTGACATCTTTACACGCATTCTGGCGTATAAAAATAAGAAAATTACTGCCAACGCCACAATTCCTCTTCATTTAGTTTATGGCGACATTTAAATACAACCACTTTACGCTTGCGTACCGTGGCGTAGCCAGCCCGACAATTTAGTCATGCTATGCAAATATCAAATCATCATTCATTTCTTTAGAAATCGATTGTTTTTACGGTCGGTGAACAGAGAAATATTTGCATAGCATGACCAAATTGTCGGGCTGACTACGCCACTGCTGGCGTATTCGATACACCAGAATACGAATCGTACACGAGCGTCTAAAGCCCATTTTCCACTAGGCGAATTTGTTCGCGCGAAGCGAAAAAATCTTTGCGATGTGATTGGTCAGCGAAATAATTAATCGACACGAAAGAGTTGGTTCAGTTCCTACTTTTTACTGTTCGCGCCAACAAATTCGCCTGGTGGAAAATGGGCTTAAAGGCCCACATAGACCGGACGCGATTTGGCAACGCGACACGAATTTTCAGTTTTCAATTACATTTAACTTTAATATATTTCAATGTTTTTCAAATATTCTGAACCACTTAAGTCTTAAGCAATTTTAGCTATTTGGTCTGCATATCTTGTAAAATATTTATCCGTTGATGGTTTTATTTGTTTTTGAAAACTGAAAATTCGCGTCGCGTTGCCGAATCGCGTCCGATCTGTGTGGGCCTTCAGAGAGACCCACTAAGCTGGATCACACGTCGCGCTAGGTGGCAGCCTGCGAGCAGGTGTATAAATAATGTCCGAATAAACGCCTGCTTGCAGGGTAGCTAGGTGGAATCTCATGCAGTCATCTGGGATAGAATTTTCTATATCAATGCTTTATCCTGACTCCTTTGCAAACCTCAGTGGTTGAATGTTGCTGACTGCGAGAGAGACCACGTCCTGACTGAAATGAACATTTTTGTCTATCCTCCTCCGCAGGCATCTCACCTGAGGAATCGGCCCATTCGCAGGCTTAAACCGATAGAGAGGCCTGCTGGGAGGCTAATTTTTGTCGATTTTCATCGAACTTTTAACCACGCTATTGTATGCTAGATTGCTAGGTGTATAATTATACAATTTATGTAACACCTGATGAAATTCTGGTCATTCAATTGGCTGATTATGATCACGTGATATAGAAAATCATATTCGCATTGTAATCGTAGCTTATTTAACTATAATTTTCATATACTGAGACCAATGGAATTAAATTCAAATAGCATAATTCGTGCGAAGCAAAATGGCGGGTGTGTAAAAATGCAATATTTTTATGATAATTTTTACGATAAATTACCGCCATTATCATATTAATTCTTCACTAAAACATTTGTTGGCACACTGGATTTTAATTATTTTTGAAAAAGGTATATTTAATTCACTTAAAAATTTGATCTATTTTCAGTATTTTGGTATCATATAAAACAAATACTTCAGACCTCTCAACGTTGCAGAGAAGTTAAGAGTGAGATTGGGGATGTGGATAACACCTTTGTAAAAGTCCGGGGGTCTGAAATCGCATTTCGTGCATTATAAGATGCGACTGATACAGTAATGAGCTTTAATTTGCCTTTGATAATTTACATATTGAATTCTGCTCCGACTGATTCTGCCTTTTTTCGGCTGTATTTACATATGCGTACTATTTTGTATCCAAATAGACCTTTCCCCTTATAACCAAAATTTTGATCTAGGCAAGTTTAGACAAATATTTCATAACAGTTGGAAATTTCATAACAGTTTAGACAAATAACAGTTTTTCATAATAAAAATTTCATAACAGTTTAGACAAATATTTCATAACAGTTTTGTGATGCTCATAAAGAGCATCACAAAATTAGTAATATTCCAAAATTTCGTTGCGAAATGTTGTAAAATGAGGAAAATAGAGCCTTGCGAAGTTTGCAATTTTCAGTCATTTTGCATTACAAACGGGAAATTGCAGCCCCAACACCCGAATCGGATGTCAATTTCCCGTTTGTAATACAAAATGACTGAAAAACGGCAAACTTCGCAAGGCTATATTATCCGCATTTTACAAGATTTCGCAACAAAACTTTGGAATATTACTAATTTTGTGATGCTCTTTCAAGCTGTGATGAAATTTTTGTCTAGGTCGAAATTTTAGTTATAAGGGGAAAGGTCCATTGCGGGCAAAATGTCGGGCCGTATATGCAGGAACAATAACATATACGCGATCATATATTCGATTCGCGATCCGTATAATGATTATAATAATGTGCATTTAAGGATACAATATTATATTATTGAAAAAATACTATGAAATTGCTATATGCGTGAGATTTGAAACATGGCGTGAGAGCGTGAAAGTGAAGCGAATTGCGTGAGACTCACGCCGAATGCGTGAGAGTTGAGAGGTCTGAATACTTTGGTAAAACTACTTTCATTGGCTAAAAATGGTAAAAATGAAAATATTTTTACCACTACTCTAATAAACATTTATTATTTGTATAACTAGCATTAGCGCTAACCTTGGCTTAAAATTTAACCTGCTGTTTTGGTTTTTGCATGTTACAGTAGTTTGTTTCGAAACTTTTGAAAATAAAATTTCTCTTTGATCCAGAAATGATTTCTGGAAAAAAATTGTCAAGTTTATTATAACAAGCTGTCTGATAGATTCCTAGTTTGAAGTTTTTCACCAACCCAGGATTAAGCTAACCAGCTTTCGAACACCTGGCCCCAGGGTGTGGTATGATTTGCTTAACCTTTGTTGGTACGTGGTAGGGTGATAAGGTTTGCATATAGGTACACATTAATGTATTTTTCATTTCTGATCATTTTGCTTTTGAAGGTCGTTGGTGGAATGACATGGTGCATTACATCTTGTGATATCGACCTGGATGTCGACTTACTGTTTCAAGAAAACTCAACAATTGGTCAAAAAATGTGAGAATTTTCAATACACAATATTGTAGTTTCATATATAAATGTCCTGGAAGAATATTTAACTGTTTTATTATTATAAATACATATCAATTACGGCATATGTGGTTTTATCCATATGGCTGGCGCCAAAATCTTTGTCGATTTAATTTCATCGAACTTTTAACAACCACTATACTGCATGCTAGATTGCTAGGTGCATATATAATACAATTTGTATAACACCTTATTAAATTCTGGTCTGATTATGATCACGTGATATGGAAAATCCTGTTCGCATGGTAAACGTAGCTCATTTAACTATAATTTTCATATACTGAGACCGATGGAATTAAATTCAAATAACATAATTCATGCGAAGCAAAATGCACAATACACAAAATTGTAGTTTCATCTAAATGTCCTCGAAGAGTATTTAACGTCTGCTTTATTAAATACGTGTATCAATAGCCGAATTCATCTTAGGGACGGGAAACTCGTCTGTCAAAACCCGTCTGAATATGAATTTAGGGACGGATAAATTCGAATTTAAGACGGGTTTCCCGTCTAGATGGGATTCCCGTCTAACTTTCCCGTCTGTTTGGACGGGTATAGTTAGACGGGAAAGTTCGGACGGGAAACTCGTCTGCCCCCGGATTCATATTAGACGGGTTTCCCGTCTAAGACGAGTTTCCCGTCTAAGACGAGTTTCCTGTCTAAGACGAGTTTCCCGTCTCTAATATGAATTCGGCTAATTATAGCATATGTGGTTTTATTCAATGGCTGGCGCCAAGAAACTGTCAGTGTTAATCTTAAGCGACGTTTTTGTTATTCTTAAGAGCTTAAGCTCCCTAATCGCACATTAACGAGTCACGTTTACCTGTAGATCTTTGACAGAAAAAATTGTCGCTGTTTTGCCCAAAATGAAGTGTCCACATCGATTAGAGCCACATCAAATCCAAGGATTGGATTTTATTCATATTTTCCCAGTTGTCCAGGTAATTTATTGTGCGGTGTATTTGTATGTTACAATGATTGCCAATTATTTTTCTCTGAAAGATTATTAATATGTTCAAGGGAATGAATCATTTACCAAATATGATTATAATATAGCATTTGTAAATTCTGAACGCTGATTGGCTAAGAGCCATGTTGACATATCTCAATATCAACACGGAAAATTTCTTTCTTAAAATTTCTTTGTGCTATATTATGCAAAAAATATAAAATTAAACATTTTTCCGTATTGATATACAGTTATATACAGTATCAACACTCGTGGACATTGGGAAAACTTGAAATTGTGTGAAAACACTCCGCCCTCTGGGCCGTCGTGTTTCCACACAATTTCTCGTTTTCCCAATTTCCACTCGTGTTGATATAACTGTATACCAACACGGAAAATGTTTTATATTTGTTAGATATTAACTACCAATAGACACTTCCGAATTTACTGGCTGGCAATGACACTCTTTAATATTTACAATGAATTATAATTATCCGCCTCCATTTTAAGCTATTGTTCCGTCTGCACTCAAACAAGTTCGAGAAGCGTCTTTTATCTAAAAACTCGTACATTATTTTGGTCAGCCCAGTGAGCTCCATATCAGGGCTGCAAATAAATATTTGACTTGACAGGACATTTGTCCGATCACTTTTAATTTTGGTCGGACATAACTTGAATTTGGTCGGACATATATACGTCACAAGATATAATATAAGTTACGAGACAAGTATGTATAGCCATTCGGGCGTAACGTTAAGTAAAATGCTAGAATGCCTCGTAAATGTTATTGCAAAATGCATATTGAGTGAATTTGCAATCGGATTTTGTCACAGCAAAAAAAAGTGTAATGTGACAATATATTTTTTTGATCGGACCAATGTCCGATCCAAATTACTTTTGCTCGGACATTTGCCATATTTACTCGGACATTTTGCCATATTTTTTCTAACAAACTGTATCGCTTACCAAGTTATCAGTTCATAAAACCATAGTGTTATTCTTTAAATCGATGTCAAAATACAAATTTCGGCACACTCCTTGCCAAGATGGCAGAAATTGAAGGAGCTATTGGACGTCAGTTCCAGTCCCTTTCTATTGTTTTTGTCTGCGCGGTTAACACGAAGCTGGCTTCACTTTTTGGACTCGAGTTCTCGCTCCATATATATATGGAGCTCATTGGGTCAGCCATGTACTGTAGATGCAAGTATAAATTTTTTATCATTGGCAGTGGCTTGTGAAGAAAGCTATTGAAACTCGCGAAGAAATGGGTGACTACATCAGGGAATTTTCCGTCTCGCAATTTAACAAGAATTATTCATCACCACAGGTTTGTTCACAGACCTCGTAATTGACCGATTCGAAAACCAGCTACATAATTTTTTCATTATTTTATATTTTCTGCATTACCTGGTTAATAAATTATTTTTCAAGCGAGACTGCAAAGTGCAAGAGTTTAAGATTGGAAACAATCCATGCAAGCGAAATTATAGCCTTTTGAAATGTGCAAAAGGCACCAAAACGAGGCTAAATCTTGTTTGCTGAATTAACATAAACGTCAGTATTTTTATTTAATTTCCCAAAGAGAATCCATCGTGTTATATTTATTCTTTGTAAAACTGTTATTTGTGAAGTATTCTATAAGACGGTTGATTGATGCATTGCATATTTGATATTAATTTTGGAAGAATTTTGGGAGAAAAAAGAATGACAACTAGAACAAAGCAATGATCTTTCTACTGCATCTTTCAATCTTATAAAAAATATATCATATAACTATAATCTAGAGTTATTTCAATAGAGTTCAAGAGTTTTTAATTACTGCAGTACATGGGCATTTTATTCAAAAGCTTAAATTTTCCGTCCTGTTGCCCACCAGCTTTCGTTTTAGGTCTCGATTTTTAGCTGATTCCGAGGCCTGCGTTTATGAAATGTTTTGACATAAACATAAACATAAAAAACGAATGACCTAACGTTTTTCACCCACGAATAAGTGAAATACGGAAATACTGACGAAGTTTCAATGTTGCTGTTCTCACCTAAATTACTTTTAATCGCTAATTAAAACTGTACATACTTGATATACTGTTAATGATTTATAAAAGATTAGTCTTTAGACTTTTCTTGAAGTCTGGAAATTGTGAATCCAATAAAATAAATTGAAATTCAATCCTTTGAAGACAGGAACTAATAAAATGTGAAGTGGACTGGAAGAGATCGACAGGAAGAGGCGAGACGCGAATGTTGCGCGAATATTCAGAGTCACCATTCATATGCTTTAATTTTGTGAACTGGGACAACAGAAATTATATGGAAATTAAGTTGCGAAATAAACACTGAGGTTGTAACCAAAGTTGGGTAGCGAATTTTTCTTATAATTATGTATCGCCGCAGTTGACGATAATTCTTACATAATTTAATAATATTTGACCGGAGATGAGAACCATCACTTCGCAATTAAGTTTATACAATCTCCGGCTTCTAATGTAATTCATTTTCCGCTATTATCTTTTCAGGATACAGAATTTGACAGCCGAAAAGACAGATGTAAGACTTCAATTTTGGGCGTGAAGGTCAGTTGTAGCCAATTACAATAGTAAAGAATCGTCAAACAAATTATCTATAAACAAACGACCATTCTCTAATAAGTGAGGTATCTCATGAATAATGCCACGTATTTTTTTCGTACTTGAGCGTAGGTCAGTGTAGTGGGGTGTACGAGCTATGAAAGTTAGACAGTTTTTTAATTTACTAAAGTAGTTTTTTATAAGTAACTACTTTTATAATCTTCAAGCTTTATTTTCTTAGAATACGTACAAACCAAAGAGAATTTACAAGAAACCAGAATCATTTGAAATTGCAGATGAAGAAACAAGAGTGAAGACAACTTTACTGGAATATGGCTGGTATATTTGTTTTCATTTCAATTTTCAAATGGTCGATAAAAATCGTATTCCTTTCCCTCATATACACGGGGCGAGGTTGCACATACACGAGGTTCCAACATTATTCAAAATGGAAAAATGGTTTGAAAGAGCCCTTTTCCAATGTTAAAAAATGCTGGAAATAGTGTTGTAGAGAATTTAAAAAATTCAAATTTTTCGTGGAGGAGCATGCCCCTCACCCCCATACTATGCATGTTCCTTACATTGTAGTATCCCCCCCCCCAAAAAAAAGAAAAGAATCCTGGGTACGCCACTGATAGGTGCCCGTGCCTTCTCTCCCCACATCCACTTTTAAATTCATTACACGCTTGAGCGAGTGAGATCATATACCTTGTAGGAGTCTCACTGAGCTATGTACTGTACGTACTTGTAATAGTACTTGTGACACTCGTGAGGAAAAGACAAAAGCAATCATGACCGTGCAGGAGTCTGTATATCTGATACAAAATCATGCTGATTTACATAAACTTTAAGTTCAATTTTCTCAATAAATATCATTCAAAAATTTTTTTAAATTGTTGAAGAATATGAATGTTCTCATTAAGGCTTTTCACAAGCCATTTACAACATGAGCGGCCGTGTTGTATTGATACAACACAACCCCTCATGTTGTAAATAGCGACTGGGTACGGAGTTAGTATTAACATCTGTTAGTATGTAGCATTTACTAAAGTTCAGCACTTACAAGACCTTGGTGTAAATACAGAGGCAAGAGAAAGTACACCAACTTGGTGTAAAAATACACTCACTGGTGTATATTTACACCACAAGTGTAAATTTACACCTTTTTGGTGTAAATACAGAGGCAAGATAATTTACACCGACTTGGTGTAAAAATACACTCATTGGTGTATATTTACACCGAAGTGTAAATTTACACCTTTTTGGTGTAAATACTGAGGCAAGATAATTTACACCAACTTGATGTAAAAATGCAGTCACTGGTATAAATTAACACTTGCGAATGTGTAAATTTACACTTTGGTGTAAATACAGAGGCAGGAATTTACACCATTTTTGGTGTTAGTACAACACTCGGAGATTTAGAGTGTAACCTTCACTAAACAATATACAGAAGAATGAATTGTGACGAAATGTAGAAGAATGAATTTCCGTCAGAATACACTCTTCGGAAAGTACGTCACCTTGGCGTAGATACGTTGAGACGTTGGGATTTAACTAATAGCGGCCTTAAGCATATAGGACGGCAACGCGGCGACGACGGCCAAAACAAATTCCTTCAAATAAATGATCAGCCGTTCCGCACGTTGTAACCAATAATTTATTGGCGTTGTAATGCCATTGTATGCAATAAAGTATTGGTTACAATGGATTTACAATTAATCCAAACGCTAATCCTAACTCAAACCCTAACCCTAACCCTAATCCTAACCCCTAACCCTAACCCCACCTCCTAACCCTAACCCCACCTCCTAACCCCTAACCCCTAACCCCACCTGCTAACCCCGCAACCTAACCGCAAACCCTAACCCCGGCCTGCTACCCCTCCGTCCACCAAGCAAAGCCAGTTACACTTATAACTAAAACTTTTGTGCAGTGGTTGTGGTTTTGTTTTCAGTTACAACCCAATACTTTATTGCATACAATGGCATTACAACGCCAATAAACTATTGGTTACAACGTGCGGAACGGGTGCCCTTTCAATTTGCTTAAAACAGAAGGAAGTAAATTCAAAATTTCGGTCGGAAATTTCTATATTGAAACGAGACATTTGCAACCATGCCAACTTTTTGTTCAATTCCTGGTTGCCAAAAATCTACTGAAAGAAAGGACCTGTCCTCACATGCGTAAGGCTCGTATAATCTCTTTTTTTTAATAATTTAACGCAATGCTGTATTGCTGTATTGAATGCGTAAATTTGTGAATTCATGAAATTTATTGGCAAGCAACATACAATACAATTTATGTTAGTGTACTACAGTGCAAAAGCAGAACAAAATTTTAAAATGTTGACAAGCTTGTGGAGCTGTTGTTGAGCAAGTATTTATTTTCATGCAAGTTGATGGATGTGATGCAGTGATGAAATCTTATCGATATCCTAACAGATAATGCTTTATAATGTTAAAAAAATTCAAATGAGAATTTTAACAATGTGATAAAGATACGACTAGCTTTAAATGTACAAAGCCTTTCACTCATTGTATTGTCTTTATTGTGGACTAAACCATGTGTTGTCTAGTGTGGCATTGTTTATAATAATTGTAAGTTATAGGTATCGTATTGAACAGTGTATTAACTAGACACTAAAAACAATTGTTCATTTACTTCAAAGCTTTCCAGATGAGAAGAGATTCCCTGAATTGCACAGCATATGGGTGAAGAATATAAGCAAACTTATGCCAGACAGAGTGAAGTTTGTTCTTATGAAAAATAGTCGTTTGTGTTCAAAGCATTTTAGTGCTGATATCTTTGAGGAGGATTACAGCCAGAGACCAGTGTTAAAGCCATATGCTGTACCAACAATCTGGTCAGCTTGGTTGTGATCTTTACAGTTTATTATCAGTACAATTAATGGCCATACTGTACATGAGGGGTAATTAACCCATTAAGCGCCAGTGCTCTCCCCTTGACGAGTAAAATTGTCTGGCGTTAGACAGAGTAAAATACTAAAATAGGGTGCTTCGCCACTCAATGGATTAAATTTATTCCTTAATTTTTCTGCTAACAACTTTAAGTTATTTGTACACATTTTGGTCTGTTTAGCTAAGCCAAGATTGCTACATTTACATTTATTTTGACCATTTGGGTTAGTGTACAAATTAGGCTAGCATAATTACTGTAGGTGCTGACCATCAAGTAGGGATTGACATGCATAGAATTGGTTGAGCAGTTTATTTAATTAAATTGGTGTTGTATGTGTTTAAAATAAAGAATAAATTTTGTTGTGATTTGAAATTGAATATATTATTTATTCTTATTACTAAATGTAATTATATAATTATCTTGGAAAATCTTTTTTTGAATAAAATATTTTTTTTAATAATTCTTCACTGTCGTTCCAATTGAAGTGTTCCTCAAATATTGATTCAATACATTACCTTGGGCTAACCAATTCATTTGATTAAGTTCCTCAAGATATTCATACACTTCCTAGTATAATTGTAAACTTCCTGTTAAATGGTTTGAATGCACCAATCACCTTTGTTGTTTGTGCAACTAACCAATCATAAATAGAAAGGAAGTGACCAGAAATGATTAAATACTTGGAATTGGCTCTTTCACAGGAAGTGTATGAATATCTGGAGGAACATGATGAAATGCTTGTGTGATGTTATTCTGAGTGTATATCCACACCGGGCAGGCTTGAAAAATATGCCTGGCCACAGTGGGATTTGAACCTACGACCTTTGGAATACTAGCCCAAATGGCAATGCTCTGTCAACTGAGCTACGCGGTCAGGTCAGTTTGAATCCCAATGTGGCTTGGCATATTTTTCAAGCTTGCCCGGTGTGGATATGCACTCAGAGTAACATCACACAAGCATCATATTCACAAATATCATGGTTATTAGATTACACTGATATCGAAGGAACTAGACTCAGTTCCGAAATATCGCATACTCGAACTGCCCCGACTGTATAGCTCAGTTGGCAGAGCATTGGGCCAGTATTCCAAAGGTTGTGGGTTCAAATCCCACTGTGGCCAGGCATATTTTTCAAGCCTGCCCAGTGTGGATATCCACTCAGAGTACATAACATCACACAAGCATCTTATTCACCTGAGTACATGTATTACACCAACACAGCAAATATCTTGATGGAATGAATTGGTCAGCCCGAGGTAATGTATTGAATCAATATTTGAGGAACACTTAAAAATAAGGTATGAATCGCATAAAATGCAGATATCAAAATCAAACATTGTAACTCGAGCATAAAAATGTGCATATTTGTTTTAAAAGGTGATTGTTCCTTGAATGTTCAATGAAATAGTGCCATTGCCTTTTACAAGGAAGACCATTATAAAGAAATACACTTGACTTTCTTCATTGCCATCTGGTACTTAATAGTACAGATATCCCATATTTTCTTGATAAATTCATACCTGAAAGCGGAATACATACAGGTGTAAAAAACTTTAATGGTGATATAAGTGCTTTATATTCCAAAGAGTTGCTTTTCCCCACAATTTACTAATAGAATAAACTGGTATTAAAATCTCTAAAAAAACCTTTGTCACTCAGGGAAATTTATAGCAGTACGGTTTTCAACAAGCTATATTTGCTTAATTTTACTTGCTGGGGATTGTTATAATACTCGTGTTTTAAAGAATAATGTTGATAGTCAGTTCAGTTGCAACCAATGGTTGCAACACAAATTCACAATACAACAAGAATTGATAAATCATTTCAATGACTTACATGCTTTGTTCTTGTGGCCGTCAAGCTCCATTCATGTCTTTTTTTATTAATGGCTTTCGGTCTTTATTGATTTATACGCGCAGTTAGAATAATACTGCATTTTCAAAAGGACGAAAATCAAAAATATACTCTGTCGATCAACTAATATAAACATACAAAATCACTGTAAAATCCAGGGGGGGTTGAACTTCGTCGCCCACGAACATTCGAGCCACGGGTCAGTGGAAACCCCCATGAAAATAGGTCGATTGTGACGTCAAATCCGCCATGTTTTTGGCCACACACTTTCGTCGAGAGCACGATCTCCAGATATATAAGTATAGCTCAGTGAGTCTAAAGTTCATCAATGATCGCGGGCGTCACCAACGGTGTTGAGTGGGTGATCATCACTGAGCTCAAAATATGGCTGTTTGCCAGGAGTGAAGAAGGCAAATAATATAAAAAAATACATGTAAAAAAGCTTGAAAAATCGTTTCACATAACAAATTGTACAACTTTTTTGTAATTTTTAAACGTAAACATTAATAAGAATTGATATTGTATGAGAAATCCTAAAGTATAGGGCAAGTTTGTTTCAATTGTTTTATGTATGACTTTGTATTTAATAATATAGACTTTGGCCTTTGTTCTTGATGTTCAAGTATTTCCTATGCATTGTTTGCGAAAGTTTCTTAACTTTTGTAGAAGTTCATGATAAAAAGGAAAGCAAATTATTTTCATTAGCGTCCTGTACGAATTAAATTTGTTTCATTTCAAAGTGCGAGTAATAAGTTGAAGCTCGAGTTGAGAAGTTTACAAATATCGGCAAAAAGCAGTTAATTTCAATTCACATTTAAAAGCGTTTTAAATAGAGTTTTGTTTTGAATTTTACATTAAAATAAAGCCCATAGAAACCAAAATATTATACCTACTTTATATATTTTAGAAATTGATAGTTCTGTATTTAAAATGTTCAAATTTCATCTATTTTTTCCCGGTTTGTACAAAAAATTAAAAAACAATTATCGTGTTTCCATGACTAACATGACGTGGCAATGCGAGCCTGCGTTCAGTGTTGGCGTAATTACGAATACTTCATGTTGAAACAATGTTTGGAAAATATAGGCGAGGGGTTGTTGCATGCATGTATTTCTAGTAATTCGTATGGATTTAATACAGTATAAGAAGTTGAAAACTTGGCTTTATATTTGGGAAGAGTTCTACTGAACCGAATTTTAAGTTGCACTTGTTACGGCTTGAAATGCAGGCGTTGTATAAAAGACGTGAAGATCTGTGATTTGCCGTTGTAAACAGACCGACGTCTATGTCTGAAACTCCCCTTGCGACTTTTAATTACGGTATTTATTTCTTTTCATTGACTCATTGTATTGGTTGCCGTCGCCGTCGTGTTGCCGTCCTACATGCTTAAGCTCCCTAATGTCACACACACGAAAACCAGGCTCTAGTTAACAAACGGCGAGTGGGTCATCCCACATTATGACGTTATACTGTGTATCTATAGCTGAACAGACAACAGCAAAATCTTATCTATTTGTTTTGTAAAATTAAAAAGAAAACCCCCGAATTAAACAGGTAAATACTGTAGCTTACTTTTTGTCCACCCAAGTCGAAATTTTACAAATATCACGCGTACATGATCTATACAAATCAGGGAATGCTATTGGATAAGGTTTTGTGTGACGTAATTCCGTATGTCTGTCTTCTAATAGATCATGGCTCTCGACCAATGAAAGCGCTTGAATTCTTAACGCTATTATATATAAAGCAAAAGTGACATATTTTCCGGCGGGGTGTATTGTGACAAAATAGAAGAATGAATTGTGACAAGTGGTGGTGATATGTTCTTTTCCTTTCTAATTTCAGGCAATATGGGTACAGTAAAGAGCAAAAAGAAAAGGTGGGTATATCCGAAGCATATTAATAACTTAGTTGAAAATAGCACGTTTTCAGATTATACATGCTGTAGTTACTAATTATTGCTTTAAAGAAAGATGCAAAGAAAAGCAACAAGAAAACTCCTGGCGCCGAGGGTGGTCGTCCCAAGAGTGAATCTATAGATAGCGTCGAAGAAGAATATATAATTGAGCAGGTACATACATTACACTCTAGTATTTCCACATGTCACATTCTCATCAGTAACTTATTTTCCTTAATGAGGGCGATTGAGTAATACTGCAATGCACAGTTCATGTATGGTTACAAGAAGATAATACATGTGAATTACTACTGACGTTTCTTTATATAGTCAAAGGCCGGATAGCGCTATCCACCGGATCATTTTTTCAACCATTGTAAAAGTTCTGGAAAAGTGATAAAACTACGAATATGGATCCCACAATTAGTAAAAGACAACTTGATTTTTTATGTACTAATTAAAGTATAATCTGTGTTATACCATATACAGTCAAAGTCACTGCCGGTGGATAGCGTTACTTAACAAATATAAAACATTTTTCGTGTTGGTATACAGTTATATCAACACAAGTGGAAATTGGGGAAATGATTTGTTTTCATGCAATAGACCTTATGCATAATGACGTCACAAGGCGTGATGCCCAGGAGGAATGCTGGTCTTAGCTCTTATTTTCTCGGGCAATGACTACTAAGACCAGCATTCCTCGCGGGCATCAAGCCTTGTGACGTCATTATACATAAGGTCTATTTCGAGTTTTCCCAATTTCCACGAGTGTTGATATAACTGTATATCAATACGGAAAATGTTTTATAGGTTTTTTTGTAATATAGCACAAAGAAATATAAGGAAAGAATTTTCTGTGTTGACATTGAGTTATGTCAACACGGCTCTTAGCCAATCAGCGTTCAGAAGTTACAAATGCTATATTATAACCGGCTTTCGTACAACCGGCCCCAGATGTTTTTGAGTGAACGTTTGATGACGCTTCTGTGTGTGGAAATTACCCTTAAATGTATAAAGTGTTTTGCATCAACGAATTGTAACATTTTTTTAATGTGTTTCAGAAACGTATCAACTCCTTGATGAGCAACATGGCGGCAATGCAGGGCAAGGAGGTTAGTATACACACAGGGTATACTGTAGCTCCTGTTTCAGATTTCGAAAATATTATATATAGGAGTGCGCTGAGTTATAGATATGGGTATATTTTTTTTACTAATTACCATTGATCATCTGATCACATTGTTGCAATTATACCTCCAAATCATGATCCTTTGTAACAAAAATGCCCATCCCCTATAGTAACAGATCTCGCTTTTAAATCTGAGATCTGAGTACGCAGTTCGTGTTTATAGTGTGTTGTAGCAACTACCCTAACAAAGTGCTCAAGGACATCTCCAATTTTTATTTTCTGAACTTTTTATTAACAATTCTGCATGTCTGTCGAAACCTTCATATTTTACGTAACCCCCAAAATTGGCCACATTGCTCCTTTTCATTGTAGTTGTGAATCTATATACTTGGTAGATAGATAATTAGACAGATACTGTAGAAGTTTTATTATGCTCAAAAATGTGCAGCCCCATACAAGTCTGCTGAATCATATTCGAACTACATGACAATTTTAACTTATGGAATAACAATTATACTATACGTTAGTATTACCCAAAATTACAAAAAATATTAAGAAATTATTAATCACTAAAATATTTGTTATATTAACATTTGCTGTTAAAAGGCTCTTCTGGAGTCTATTTCTTTTGCCCACTGAACCATTAAACATGTGTTCTTCCTCAAATTTACAGTAGTTTGATATAACGGGATACA
Source organism: Paramuricea clavata (assembly GCA_902702795.2). Taxonomy (NCBI): domain Eukaryota; kingdom Metazoa; phylum Cnidaria; class Anthozoa; order Malacalcyonacea; family Plexauridae; genus Paramuricea; species Paramuricea clavata. The sequence continues at coordinate 20,205 of CACRXK020005433.1, forward strand.
GTGTATATCTTGGAAAAACGAATAATTAACTTTTGATTTAGGGTTCACTCTCATCCAGTTTGGTTGGATCAATTGTTGGCTTGCAATCAGAAGAAATTTCACAAATGGCTTCTGAGTATGCTGAGAAGGTAAAGTGTATATTAAATGCATGTATACTACATCTAAGTTCTTTATATTGTCAGCTTGTATGCCGAAAATAAGTATAATTGTTCTGTTTTGTATAAAACACCACGTATATTTATTTGCAAAGTATTCGATATTCTCCAGATAATAACGAGACAGATAATAACGAGAACTTTATCAAACAAATGATCGTGTATAGTGTCTTGAACAAAACCAAACAATTATTACAGGTAAACTACGTGAAGCGTTCCTCTTTTGAGTTCCTAACTCATTTGGAATTTTCATAATCTGCTTTGCAAATTTGAAAAACGCTTTGCAAATCCTTGAGGGAATTTGCAATTTTCCTGTCGGCCGTTGCAATATTCCAACGCAAATAAAGTTCCTTTCAAATTTTCCTAACTTCCTGTTTTAATTTCCTGACTTCCTGTTCTCTTCTGAGCGTTATCATTGGCGGATTATTTTTGTTAGCCAATTAGAATGCGAAGAACAGAACAGGAAGTTAGGAACTTGTAACAGGAAGTTAAGAACTTCCAACAGGAACTGAGGAAAATTTATTTGGCTCTTGAACATTGCAAATTCCCTCAAGGGATTTGCAAGGGAGTTTTTCAAATTTGCTAAGGTAATGAGGAAAATTGCAATCAAGTTAGGAACTTAAAAGAGGAACGCTTCACGTAGTTTACCTGTAATAATTTCTTCTATATCTTATTGCTGCATAAAACGTAAATATATACGACGTTGAAAAATGTATAGAGCCACCTTAAATCGTAAAACATTTTTTCCTCAAATCAATCTGGCAAAAAGTTAGAAAAGCAAACCATGATGCACTGGTTGGCAAGCAATTTATTAATATTTGCAATCACACAATATACCATGCAGCATAAGGTGCACAGCACTTTTGCGGTTTGGCATGTTTATAGCCTGCGAACAGGCTCTCAAGCTGAATTGAGAGCCTGCATCGATGACTAATGAATTTGAATATCTGCCCCGTAACGTTCGTTTTTCCAAATATGGAATGTCTATCCTTATATGGTGTTGTTTACAACTTTCGTGCAAACTAAATTTAGCCCGTGCAAACTAAATTTAGACCGTACAGTTTATACTGTTTTTCGAAATATAAGATATTCAAGCAAAAGTTCAAATGTTTTAAATACTGTTTTCTCAAAACAGAACATTTCGTGCTTTGAGATAAGATGGCCAAGACCAATTTGATCAGTTAATGTGTTTTTTACTGCATAGAGCTTCAGCAGTTGACATATATAGAGCTCAGCGGAAACATATAAATTATAGCATCTGACCAATGAGAATTTCGCGTCACGATTTGAGACGCAGATATTCAAATTCATTAGTCATCGATGCAGGCTCTCAATTCAGCTTGAGAGCCTGTTCGCAGGCTAGCATGTTTATATATTGGCTAACTCACTAACACCAAATCACAATTGTGTAATATTTGTGTCTTTGCGTGGAAGAATAAATGTAAATATAAAAAAGAACAAGACGCCTGCTCAGGCGTTAACACTGGCCTGAAAATGGCAACTTTCGTGGTAGGGTGTAATGTGTAGTAGAGAAGTAGATAGGGATACAGGAGGTCTGGACCATATAAATACAACCAATAAATACATCCATGATCAGCAACTATCAACCATAATATACCAAGACGCCGGCTCAGGCACACCCTCCAGCTATGGGCAACTCAACCTGACAAGCCAGGACCACTGTAACTGATCATCAACTATCAACCGTAAATAATGATGGGTCAATAATAGCGAAGAAATTATATAGTCCTTGATTTTTAATGCCATTAAATTATATGGCTCGTTTCAGGTGCTAAAGAGTTCATAGACATAGACGATTCTTCTAAAAAATATGCCAATTTGCTTCCATTTATAAGATAAACTGATCCCAACCCCAAGCACTTCTCTAACCCCAACCAGTAAACATCTAATAAACAATTTGAGAATTAAGAAAGTGAGGGGAAAAGTTGGATCTTGTTCCAAAAACTAATCGCTGAATACAATCGAAAACATACATTTTATAGTAATATATTATATATTGATGAAATGGAAAGTAATTTGGTGCAAATTAATGATAGCCAAAAGACTTCTCAATCGATATTATTTATGTGTAGAGCGAAGTTTGGCACGAATCAGCTAAAATCTATGAAGATCCCGTCTATGTTTTCTAAGATATACAGATATTTCTGGAGATTTTCAACTACAGGCAAAGCTGCATCCAAGCTGCATCTAGACGTCTCCATGCAAGTGGTGATTCACACGAAATTTCCTTTCTCTCGTCTTCAACAATATGGCTATTGCTATAATTAATATTTAGTTTAAATATGCTCGTATAGATCTGACTTAGTTCAATATAAATAAACACAAATATAAAACCTCGCGTAACCTGTTTACGCTGTACAGGAATATACGGATTCGCTTGTTTCGCCCGACACCAACACTTGCCGTTCAGGAGCAATGCTTGCCTACAAATTTTATCCCCTTCACAATCTTTGTTTTATTTTATCGTATAGTCGCAATTTTCAAGTATTCGGGGTATTCTGAAACTGAAAAACTGGGTGGCGTGCGAATCTTGTAGAGACTACATCGGCCTAGGCGTAGAGCTATTAAGTAAACAGGGCCTAAATTAATTTAGTAGCTTCATTTAATTGTTTGTCTTGCTTTTATTTGTCAGTACAGAATATTGTAAATCAAAATATTACTACAATGCAATACGCGTAATACTGGTTAATACGCGTAGTATTTCATCAGACATCTGCACTAATAAATACTGTACAAGGAAAACTACAGCTTAAATAATAGTAGACGTTTCTTGTTTTGTCAGGAAACATCACAGCTCACTTCGACACGGCTTTTCAGTTTTGTAACCGGCCAAGGCGAAAGTAAATCATGCAGTCGGGAAAACGCACTGATCGGAAAGAAAACGTCTTACTTTGAAAGATTATTTTGCAAAACATACTCGTACACACAAGAATCATAAAAATACAAATGTTGAATTGTTATTGTCAACTGTCAAGTTCAGTTATTTTTAGACAATATGGTGTTAGCCAATCAGAATGCAGAATTGACCGGCCCAGACCAGGGCTTCCTCGTGTCTCGCCTCGTCCTTACACTGAAGCCCTGGGAACGAGGTTGTGGCGACCCCCCACGAGGGGACTAGCTAACAGTCGTGGGTCGTGGGTAGAATGTCGTGGGTTGTGGGTAAAATGTCGTGGGTCGTGGGTAAAAAGGCGTGGGTCGTGGGTAAAAAGGCGTGGGTCGTGGGTAAAAAGGCGTGGGTCGTGGGTAAAAAGGCGTGGGTCGTGGGTAAAAAGGCGTGGGTCCCAAATAAAAAAGGCGTGGGTCCCAAATAAAAAGGCGTTGGTCCCAAATAAAAAGTCGTGGGTCCTGAGAAAATGCCGTGAGTTCCAAGCAAAATATTTCTATATATTTACATTTCTCCCTTTAGAATTTACTGTGATTCTTCAATAGCCAAGGGCCACATGTACGAAAGCTGAATAATGCTATCCACTAGATATAGTCAATTTTTTATAACCGGTAATACGGTAATTTAATATAACTGTAGGTTACAAAGAAGATCGCCGGTCTGCAAAATAGTGATGCATCGATATCCATATCGGTAATTTTGTTGTCGATATTACCGACGTCGTCGTAAACATTACAAGAAAATATATCTCTAGACCAATGCAACCGATGTTGCTGTTATTTAAAACTGCTAAAGTCTATCCTAAAGAATTTATTTAATACTGAGATGTGGAATTGTAACGAAATTGAGAGATCTTTTGGTTTCTGAAATATGGCAAACTACAAACGGAACAAACCTTGCATGTAAACAATGCTACTCGGACTGTTATTAAATGAGCGCTGTGGAAATTTCCAAATTCCAACATGCCATTGACTTCGCTGAAACTTGATGCTCAAGAAATATGTAGAAGTATACCTCTCTGTTATCTGTTATCAAACCTACGGTAAAATAATCCGACAAAAGCCTACTGAAAGTAAGTCAAAGCATGAATGTTACAATACTGTATGTGACTGTATATTTGTAACTTATGTTTGACATTAGAAAATACAAACCACATAATAAATTTGACACTAGATGTCTAGATTCACTGACTACTGCTAGTAGATACTAAATATGTATTTAAGTGAAATCTCTCAAATGCATTTTTTTATTTTTCCCTAGTAAAACAGACATTGCATTACATTAACTGTCCAAGTGAAATTTCTCGCTTATTACTGTAAGAACATCGATCATGACGATCAACAAATTACAGTGAAGCCCTGAATGTCACAATTTAGCTATTTATGGTAGCACTATTTCCTATTGAAGAATTACAATAGTTCGCTTTCTATAACATATAACTTCCAAATATTTGAGCTATATGGGGCGTGAAGTTGAACTGTTTCATCCACCCTTGGTTATAATATTTATAAACCGATCTGCCGATATCAAAAACCCGGCCTTAATAACGCGCTCTAAGACTGTGTATATTTGGGAAAGTCTCAGAAGAAAAAAACACGCATTCTAAAGGGAGAAAGGTAAATATATAGAAATATTTTGCTTGGAACCCACGGCATTTTCTCAGGACCCACGACTTTTTATTTGGGACCCACGCCTTTTTACCCACGACCCACGCCTTTTTACCCACGACCCACGCCTTTTTACCCACGACCCACGCCTTTTTACCCACGACATTCCACCCACGACCCACGACATTCTACCCACGACCCACGACATTCTACCCACGACTGTTAGCTAGTCCCCCCACGAGGAACAAAGAGTCGCCTGTACAATGCTCAAATTGACCATAGTCAAGAAATGCGAGTATATCGCCATGCCTTTTGGAGCATAAACCTTTTATAATAATATATAAGAACATTTCAAACGATTAACGAAAAGATTTGATGTGATATCAACGGTAAACGGGGATAGGCAGCAAGATTTTATAGTAAATGATAGGTCTATAGTCATTGTTTTAAATTGGAGTCGCCGTTTACCGTTCTATTGGCCTGTTTATCGTTCTTTATCAAACCACGATAAAGATTATACTTGGTTAACCGTCATAAAAAAAAATTCGGGTTAAATTATAAGTTTCAAAAGCAAGTTTGAGGCTGATAAACTATAGAACAAATGACGTCATCTTATAAAAAATACCTATATACAGCAACACTTGAACGTGATATTTACATAATTGATTGAATTAAATCCCGATGCATGTGTCTCGACCTCATTGGCTAATTGATTCAAACAGCTCAGCATTTTATAGCTCACAACATCCGCAGACATTGAGATTTTTTTCTCGCAAGGTGAAAAATATCAAACACGATAGATATTTTCCTCGAGCCGGTCAAATCCTCACGAAAACTATCCGCACACGAGAGCAACTTGCTGCGCTAACCGTTTCGCGAGGTTTTAAAAAACAGATACACATAGGAGGGTCCTGAAGGGGTAAAATGGGAACTGGGATTGATCTATTTTTAGACTGGGAAAATGGGATTTGGGTTGCTGGGACTGGGATTTGGCCACAGCTGGGAATGGGAAATGAAGTCCTCAAAAATGGGAATGGGATTGAGGTAATGCGAGTCGATTCCCAATTTTTCTGCGTTTTGAGTATTTTAAAATACAATTTTGATCCGTTTTTGGTGTCTTTGGTCATGATTTTTGTTGTTAGCTATATTATTCACAGCACTGCCTGCGAACAGGCATACTCTGGCGCACGGAATTCTGGGTTTTCTGGTTATGCGTGTCTCAGAATTCTACAAATGCCATTTCCGGGATTCAAATTTAAAAATTTTCCGTGCCTTTGGCACGAGCCCCCCACTAATATTTCATAAAGTGCCCGCCACTTGCTTAAAAGGTCTTAAAACTGTTCATTCTACCGATAAATAAAGGATTTTTTATTGACTGGGATTTCAATAACTGGGACTGGGATTTCTAATAAAAATCAAACTGGGACTGGGATTTTGCCAAAATTTCAGGTGGGAAATGGGATTGGGACCCCTTCAGTACCCTCACATAGCAATCAGATTTTTATATGACCCTCAATCCCTCATTTCGATTAAGCGTAAACTTTGTATTAGGCCGGGGGAAATTGGGAATAGACCTTTCCCCTTATAACCAAAATTTTTATCTAGGCAAGTCTAGACAAATATTTCATCACAGTTTGAAAGAGAATCACAAAATTAGTAATATTCCGAAGTTTCGTTGCGAAATGTTGTAAAATGAGGAAAATATAGCCTTGCGAAGTTTGCAATTTTCAGTCATTTTGCATTACAAACGGGAAATTGATGCCCCAACACCCGAATCGGATGTCAATTTCCCGTTTGTAATACAAAATGACTGAAAAACGGCAAACTTCGCAAGGCTATATTATCCGCATTTTACAAGATTTTGCAACAAAACTTTGGAATATTACTAATTTTGTGATGCTCTTTTTAAGCTGTGATGAAATTTTTGTCTGGATCGAAATTTTAGTTATAAGGGGAAAGGTCCATTAAAGTCATAGAATACCGTCCTCCGCCCGCATGTCCAAAATACTGCCGCAAAAAAATCATTATTTCAAAAAATTTCGTTATTTCAACAATTATCTACACTTCAAACTAGAATTCATCGCAGAAGTCATGTATTAAGGGGGGGGGTACACATGGAATCATTTGAAAAAATGAATTTTCATTTTTTGAGCTAAATAGTTACTGTGGCATGTAATTGATGTCGTGAAAGTATTTATTTGCTTGAATTTAAAAAATTGTTCTGTCAGGAGCTGTTTTGAACCACATCACTGTAATTTTCAGCTTGGTTGCCATGGTAACGAAAGGCAGAATCTTTCATATTTTTCATGTTTTTACCAATATACTGCCGTCCCCCTCCTTAATATAAAATAATGATACATGCAGGCTCATCTCTAGATGATTTTGCAGCGGATTTACGTGGCGATTATGCGCATAGATGCGTTTTTTGAGAACTAGTGATTCAAACAGAACAAACTCGAAAATGTGTTTCATATGGAACGCCATACTGGACAAAATTACTTTAGGATTATATACGTAAAACTTCTCTCGCGCGTACATCTTATCTGCACTCTTGCAAGGCTTGAATACACGCGTATAAAACATCATGCTTCGCGTGTAAACCGGCTACTGTACTAACTGTGCGCAATACTTAGAAATATCCCGGTAAACCTCGCCCGTAAGACTTCTAAATGGGGTCCGTAAGACTTCTAAATATGGTCCGTAAGACTTCTAAATGTGGCCCGTAAGACTTCTATAAATATTGCCTGCCCGTAAGACTTCTTGGCCGTAATTTAATATGAAAGTATTATATTTTTCGTGAAGTCCGTACATTATTATTATTATTATTATTATTATTAAAAAATATTTACACAGGATAAAAAAATGCTTCAGTGACTATTCACTGCTATCAACGCATGTCCTGTTTACCTAAAACTACTAAAAATTATGAGTGTAAAAAGTCAATATATTAAAAATATTAAAAATCTAACTGCAGTCAATTCTTAATTTAATATATAGGTGCAAATCTATAATTATGCAAATGATACAAGTGCACAGCGCATTTTTATGACTTATGAGCCTACAACGTTATTTATACTTGTTAATTAAAAAGTCAAACCTTTAACTTGTCCTTGCATGTTTATATTCCACTATGTCGTATAAATTCGCTGGGTCCAAATTTTGGGGGTTTTCGAGTCGTTACACAAAGAAAAACACACTAATTCAACACGCAAGAAAGGCCAGAGTG
>CACRXK020005434.1:0-19132 GCA_902702795.2 Paramuricea clavata
TTATAAAAAAATGGTGAATAATACACCAGCTGTGTAACTATTTTCAGTGTTACTCAGCTAAACCATGGACAAAATGCACTTTTTAAATTTTGTTGTTTATACATTGTCTTAGAACACACTTGCTCCAAGTCCCTGGTTGCACATGTGGGAGGGAAATAGGACAGAAAAATTCTGAACAACGCGGTCTTTTTCGGGTGGAAGAACCTCAGTTCGGTGTCAGTTTCAATATTATCAAAAGAAAAACAATTCAAAATAAACAACTTATTGCATGTTAATTAAATGAACCGAAAACATTTCCATTGAGTACGAGGCAGACTAGAAAACCAAATATATTCTGAAATAAATGTCTTTGTTTGCATTTAGCATGAAAATGAAATATTTCTTCAGCAGATGTTTTATTTTTCTGACACATGCAGAGCAATTAACACACATAACAAAAGAAAAACCAAAAATAACAGTTCTTTTGTGCATGTTTGGTGCCAGCTAGCTTCTGCTTGTAAAAATTTATCAGATTGACCGAGTCTTTCTGTTAACCGCACAGCTCTAAACAACACTAAACAAACTGTATATGTGAATAACATCAATACATATGAAACAAATTAAATTTTTTGCATCTATATGTATCATATATTTCATTGATGGAGTCTATCAGAAAATTAAACTAATTGTGCTTATTTGCTTTTCTGATACTACTGAACTTCTGATTCAAAAATTTGATACGTACATAATCACTCTACACGTTGTTAGAACATTACAATATTCTTCAATTAGGTATTCTCAGTACCAGTGTAATTCATTTGCTTGTTTCCATAACTATAATAAGAAATGGTGGGTTTGTGTGTGTGAGAAATTGGCCATTTCAGCTCATTGAATGGCAGCACCCTCAAGTGCAATCATGTGCCATGGATAGAGTAAAATGATAAATGGTGGTGCAATACAGCTTAATGAGTTGCATTGAGGCAAAATGTATTTAATGGCCGGTTAATACCTATTTACTGTAATGGGTCGTCCCGGCAAAGATCCACACTCCCCCCACAGAGAAAATTTCTGCCGTCCGGAAGGGAGAAAAAATTGTCTCTGAAAATAGTAAGTGTATAATATTAGGACATCTGAAGGGGGTAGGAGGTTTAAATTGAATAACTTCCAATTTCCTCTGTGGGGAAGGTATGGATGTTTTCTGGAATTACCCAATGTGACTTTGGGAAAGCAACTGGTTTATTTTGAGATCCCTTGACTTCTGGTGTTCAAATTGGGAAACATTGGAAGTCTCATGATGATAAAACATGCTGAACATTTCTCTCTTGGAGACTACCACAGTAAATAAGTGTTAATTATTTTACTTTAATCTGTAATATGGACCAATATTACCAATGGAATTTTTAGACTTACCATGCAACGATGTACAGTGCAACATATTCAATCATTTAGCATTACACATCAGTTTCAGAATCCTCAGTTTCATCAGATTCACTTGATGTTCCTTCACCTCCATAGTTACCACCATATTCTAAGTCATAATTAAAATCGGTATCAATTGTAGTCTTTTCATATGCAGGATCAATATTTACTTCAAAGTCCTCAAAAACATCTGCTACCATGTGAAGAATTGCAACTCCATGCTCAAATTTGAAAACAGGTAGACTCTCTAAAATGTATTCCACAGTAAAAATATATTTTGCTTTTGAAAAAACTGCTTTAACAAGAGTGTCACTGAATCCTGTTGTGCACTCTGGAGACAAGTAAAACGATGGGCACCCAGATGCTAGTTCTTCCTGATAGTCCCTTAACAGCTCTTCAAGCAAGCAAAGATCATTCTTTCCAACATTACGCTTTTTGACAGGATTTACAGACTTGATCCCTTGAGTATGGAGTTTGTGTAATAATAGGGGAACATCCTTGTTACATAAAGAATCATCTTCAACACAGCAACATTTTTTATGACAAGCCAAACAACAATCATGGGCAGTAATGTTGTCTGGCTTACTAACTCCAAATTCAGATAATAGAATTGACCGCAAACAGGTGTTGCTTTTTGCATATTCTTTCACTTTTCTTTCACATCTACACAGATGTTTCCCTTGATACAGAAGGACAGATGTGGAAGATTTACCATCACGACCAGCACGACCAATTTCCTGGACAAAATCTTCAACACTTCTAGGGGGGCCATAATGAACAACATACCTAACATCTGCAAAGTTAATGCCCATGCCCAATGCATTTGTTGCAAATGCAACTCGGCAAACCCCATCAGGAACATAAAAGGAATTAATTATCCTTTCCTTATATTTATCAAGGGTGTTGTGGTGAAACATACCAATGATCATATTTTCTGCAACATGCTCTTTGCCATGAACATACACTAATTCTTGCAAAGAGTCTTTAAAAAAGTTAAATAATTTGCCACAATCTTTGACTGCCTTGCAGTATACAATTACTTTTGGACACAGAACGTGTTCACTCTTCAACATGTCTATCAACCACCCAAATGATGCACCCAAACTATTGTTTACCTTTGCTTTATATAGGTATATGTTCGCTCGATTAGGACTAACTGTTACTGTATAATTATCACTTTTCAGACTTAACACAGATTTTACCATTTCCATTGTTTTCTGGGTAGCGGTTGCTGTAAGAGCAAGGATGGGTGTAATATCTGGTACAAGGGAGCGAAGCTCACCTATGCGACTGAAGCATTCACGAAAAGCCATCATTCGTTCTTTTGTATTCCCATAACCCCTGTTAATAAAAAAAGCACTAATTTAGTTTAGTGTGTTTCATATTTGTAATTACTACAGTTCAAAGGAGCATTATTTTATTGGTACTAGCATTTATGTTTGTGATATGATATGGTTATTGTATGAACCAGTGAGTCAGCATTGGGCTATTCCATTTAAAAGACGTAACCCCCTAATAGAGGACAAGGGTTTTACAATATCCCTGAAGAATTCCTGACATAAAAGAGATATCCCCTGAAAAATTCCTGTTAAATAGCATTTACCCCTTGAAGAAATAAGTATTTACCCTGAAGAATTTCACTTTTTACATCTGACCCCTGAGGAAATCTCATTCAAAATAACCAACCCCTGAAGAATTTCACAGGAGAATTTGTTTACCCATGAGGAATTCCAAAGTTAAAAATTACCTTACTCCTGAAGAATTCCAAGGTCCTCATATCGATGGGGGGGGGGGGGTGTTACGGATATTAAATGGAATAGCCCATTGTCCTTTCACGTGCAGGCTTTTTATGCATAGTAAATTTGTCAGCCTTTTTATAATACTGTATATGGAGGCAAGTTACCCAGCAAGGCGAGTTACTCTGTGTACTCTGCGAGTCTTACTGTTAACATGATACAGAAACGCAGAAAGACGACCAGATACAGAAACTCAGAAATCTCCCCTAGGCCTAGGCGAGATGAATATTTTAGTAAACACTTTGCTTGGCAACCTGATATATACATTTGAAATAATACTATCAAAAATACATACAAATAATAATATAAAAATACATACAAATAATATAAAAATACGTACATACTGATAATAATAATAATGTCAAAAATACATACAAATACATTGGGTATAAGCTCTTCTGAAATTCTGGGCGCTCATTATTGTATTTCAACGATATTTTGTAATATTATTATATTAATATTATTAATGTTTTTTAATTTAAACGAAATGACTAGACGTACAACTTGTATTTTACTGCCTGAGCAAGCAACTCGCACCCTGAAGAATTACATACCTACCATTTAGGAATAACATGTGCCTCATCAGTCACAATTCCAAACAGATTTTCCTGATAAATGTTAGTCTGAAGCATTTTACGCCATTGGTCATTCAGTATAACGGACTCAGGGCTTGCAAACACGAACGAATACTTGCCATCATGAATATTTTGTTTCTCTTTGGTAGCGCCATCTTTCGATAAACAAATACAAGTAAATCCTCTTTTCGTCAATTCTCGCACATGAGATTCCATTAACGAAACTAACGGGCACAGTACTAGCACAATAGCCTTCGCAGGGAATGCCTTGTAGCCCATAAGGTGAAGCTCTTCACACAAACCTGGCACCATTTGAAAAATTAGAGATTTGCCAAAGCCGGTTGGCAACATGGCAAAGACGTCGCGCCGTTCGATGAAATTGAATAAGCATTCAGCTTGATAGTTATTAAGCTGGGAAACTTCTGGAAATTTCTTTAAAACATTATTTACACAAGTAGAAAAATCCTCTCGCGAAAGTACAGGCATTTTACAGTTTTACCCAGCCAAATGTAAACAGAGGTCGACTTCTGAACGATGAGAAAATTTTACCTGCAGAGGCTCACTGTCCAGTAAGAATGCTCGTTAGATAGGTTTTTGCCATTTCCACGGTATTCCACCAATCAAAAGTTACATCCGATATTCTGACTGAAAACGGCCATTCCAGCGTTTTGATTGGATCGGCGTGATCTGAGATAGCGTGCATGGTTCCAGAGGTTTTTCCCGCTCGCCCGTCCGTCACTATATTTTTTTGCGTTGCGAGCGTGGAAAAACCTCTGGCACCCAGGGTAGGTTTTAGTGGACATTGTCTCTTAAATACTTTCCTGAGAAAAACACAAGTGCAGCACCCATGATGTATTCCTACAACAAACAAAAAAAAAACAAAAAAAAAAAACACGCAATAACTGAATAACAGTGAATAACATTAAATTCACCATATGAAGCTAAACACGGTTGAATACTATCGCTGTGTTCATTTCCCCTTAAATGTTTTTTTTAACACGCAGCTGAGAGACGTTGGACGCGAATAACTTTAATCCCTTCTATTGCTTATTATATACACCCATATACCACGCTACTCAACCATACCTAATCATATGCATATATGCACCAGTTATGTAACCAAGGCTTTTTAACAGAAGTGTGTCCACACGACAGCGTGCGAATAATAGAACGGGTTGCGTTGGCTATAACGTCATGCACATCATTGTATTTATAACGAAATACCCAAAGACTTCGAAACAGAAAGAAGCGACTCCACATTATCTTTTATATATCCGTCGTTAGCTTTTCCGACTTCCAACGGCCATGCCTTTTAAACAGGCGATCACTTACGTGTGCATTTGGGGCAGCGGAAGCACCTCCAGCTCGTAAACTGTGCAAGCGAAAATTCTTCTTGTCTAACCCAAATGACTCAAAAGCAGTAAGGACAAGTTGTTATCTAGCTCTTGTGTATGACAACGGAGATGAATTACAAAACTTAAAAGCACCGGCACTAGGCATAAACGTCGAGAGTGCTCTAAATAGGTAATCTTGAGAATTTGGAGTGAAATTTGCCAATGCAAAATATCGCTTACACAAAGCGACTGGACAAGTAGACTTTGTTGTCGCAGCTACAACCACCCAAGCACCATCCCGATAAATATTGATCTCAAATTGAACGTCACATCTACGCAGGGCTATTAACTCACTAAAACGTAAAAATCCTGCATAACCAAGCGTGCACAACATAAGTACCCGTAAATCAGAAAGACTGGCGTTCGTACCACCAAACCGCCCGAACAATGATAACATTATTTCTGGTGTAACGGGTTCTTTCTTTTTAACAGGAACACTAAGTAATCTTTTAGCAGCCGCAACAATAGCCCGAACAATAGCTGAATCACATGGATCTTTAAACCCAGATATTTCATGAACCCACTTAATGCCATAATGGGCCTCATCAATAACACTAGTTGACACACTATCTTGTATTAATTGTAAGAAAAATAAAGTAATATAGATACTAGAGGCTGGCAATACATTGACCTCATTAAATATGAAGGCCCAGATCCGCCACCGCTCAAACCTACGAGTATATTTAGTTTGTGTATTCTTTGCCTTGCTATGTTGAATAAACTCTGGCAGCGACTCAGACAACAGTTTAAGCTCAGGATTTTGTACTTGTTCATATTGCTTGCTTAAAGCCTCTTGAACAAAACCTGAAAAATGAAAAACTTCCATGTAAACCGTAATGACAAAAATTACGAGACACTGTACACTTGACTACCATCAGCTAATATATCACAAACTATAGGTGCTCTCAGCAATCGCCTAGTGGTTGGACTTCAGAACCACCCTCATTTAAAAAATACAACCATTCGGTTAAAAAGGCAAACTCTTGCCCTAAAATAACTACACAGTTATCCAGAAGCCAATCGGCAGCCTTTGCTCCACACAAGATAAGTTTTCTAGCATTTGCAATATATCTAGTTATTTTGAGTTTGTATCAAGTTACGTAGACCAGTTGCGCTTGAGTTATCTCCGCTTTATTTCATTCATAAACAAGATAATTTTTAAGTTTTCTTGTTAATGTTTATATCAAATTGAAGCTAAAGACCTCGTTCTTCTATTAATTGCTTTTTGGAATTGGATTTGTATCGTAGTGCAAAGTTGTTTTGGATTGTTCGAATATGTGGTATATTATTATTGTGTCATACGAAGTTGGATTTTATATCATATGCGTCTACTTGTGAATATAATTTACTACGTGATCTACAAACTCTGTTATTACTTTCGTGTGTTAATTTTGGTGTCATTTGGATGTGCTGTTTGTGTTTTTTATTACACTTTTATTATTTTGGCCGTTGGATCTTTAAATTTGAATTCTGATTAGCGTCGCGCTCCTTGGCAACAATTTTACGCAAAAACTGATAACCTTTGACACTTGAAATCAAACACTTAATTATCTGTGGGTATTGGGGATTTCCCTCGATTATTCATCCTTGCTGGTTTTTCACCAATTCAGCCAAAACGAGGCCTTGACATTCTCAACTTGTTGCTATTTATGTTTAATCACCGTAAATCAAGATCGTTGTTATGGTGAATACTGCTTTTATAATCCTACTGTTCTTTTTGCGTTTGTATATATCTCACAACTATCGGATTCATGTGAGTTTAATTTAAGTGCTGAAAAACAGGATAACATCCAATCTCAAGTCATTGATTTAACCTCAAATATTCTCGCTTCATCTCGGTTTGTGTCCAATAAATCGCTTTGGTATGATTTATCACCAGTTTATTCCACAGCTCGTTTTCAGAAGAAATCTTCCAGTCTTTACACACGAAGATTACACCGCCGTATTCATTATTATCCAAATTCTATGGCCTCCTTTCAATTATTATTATCTGTTGGTGATATTGAATTAAACTCTGACAGCTCTTCTCAACAAAAGAATAAACAGAGAACATCTCGATCCTTTTCTACAATTTGTACAGAATGTCAGAAAACTGTCCGGAAAAATCAAAAAAGATTTGTATGTGATGTATGCAAAGATTTTATTCACGCAAGTTGTCTCGGAGTCGCCTATACGAACAACCTAAATTCCAGTCAACCACAATGCTGGACATGCCATAAATGTGTTCTATCAAAGTTGCCTTTCTATGGTCATGACATTCTTGAAACAATCTCGGTTAACTCCCTAACATCAGACAACGATAACGATACACATCTTAACATTCTTAATAAGCATGTACAACACCTCAAGATCATGCATATTAATACCCGAAGTATGGTCTCGAACGCTATGCCTTTGACATAATCACGATGAGTGAGACATGGTTAAAAGAAAATAATCTTTTACTTCAACATGTAACAATTCCAGGTTATGTTCACGCGTTCAATAACAGAGATAAGATAAGAGGTGGTGGTGTCGGTATTTACATCAAAGAATCAATTAAGTTTAAACGAAGACAAGATCTCGAGAAACGTTATCCCACAATGGAGCATCTCTGGATCGAAATTCCCGGTCGTAATCGGTATAGTAAGCTTCTGCTTGGTACAATATATCGATCTGATGCCATCTTACCATATACAACCTGGTTAGAGTACTTTAACGATTTACTGAGTGATCTATCTATTCAGTGGGATGGGATGTTAGCTGTTACGGGTGACTTTAACGTCGATCTGCTTCGTCCTGATAAAGCTGACACAAAAAAGTATAATGATGTCTTAGAATCAATGAACTTAGATCAACTCGTGACCAAACCAACACGCACGACTCCACACTCAGCTACATTAATTGATCATGTAATTACGAACATGAAACAACAAGTATCACACTGTGATGTTCTTCCTTCGCCTTTTATTAGTGATCATGACGCTCCATACTTTTGCTTAAATGTCCGTGTCCCTCGGTTTGTGCCACGATTTAAGATGATCAGGAATGAACGTAATTTTAATATAGATTCATTTACCAAAAGCTTTAATGAAATCCCACTTAGTCTTGTATACGCCGTTGATGACCCGGACTCACAAGTTAACTTGCTTAACTCTTTATTCCGTGATTGTCTTGACGAACATGCGCCATTAAGACGGACTAAGATTTCACGTCCCCCTGCACCTTGGATGAAACACTGTGACATAGCCCAACTTCAAAAGGACTGCCATGTTGTCCGTGAAATGTCTTGTCAAAACAACGCCGATGAAATCTCCAAATCGGCGCTATCGTGATGTTAGAAATAAACTCAAAACTAAAATAAAATCCGCCAAGCGTGATTTTTATCAACGAGCTTTTTCGTCCAAAAATCCAAAAAAGGTGTGGAAGATTATACACAGAATACTTCATCCAAATCCTAAACCTCTTCGAATTGATCCTGATGAATTGAACACCCACTTTGCTTCTGCTACTGAACGTGTCACTGGTGCAATACCTGAGCCAACTCAAAACTTGTGGTCTTTCATTAATTCCTTACCAGATGATTCAACTAATGCATTTCACCTTCGAGAAGTTAGTTATCAAAAAGTTTTGAATGAAATTAAGAATTTGCGCTCGGATTGCTCGTGTGGTCCTGATGGTATTCCTGTCAAATACATCAAAATGATAGCCGAGCAGCTTGCTTCACCTCTGACACATATTATCAATAACTGCATATCGAAGCAGCTATTCCCCTCACCTTGGAAGATCGCTCGTATCTGCGCCATTCCAAAAGTTCAGAACATATCATCGAATAACGATCTCCGTCCTATTTCCATTCTGCCAAGCCTAACCAAAATCTTTGAACGACTCGTTCTCCGCCAAATGTCTGATTTCGTAACCAATACAACCACTGGAGTACTTAATCAATCCATTAGTGCTTACCGCAAAGGTCACAACACTACGACAGTTATGTTGGCAATGCGAGATGATATTCAGCGAGCTATGAAGAGGTGAAGTCACAATAGCTGTTCTCGCAGATTTCTCGAAAGCGTTCGATACTGTGTCGTATTCTACCATCTTAAGAAAACTCCATTCACAAGGTTTCTCCAAAGAGTATCTCAAATGGGTCACAAGCCATCTGACTGGCCGACGACAGTTTGTTCAAATAGACGACGCAGTGTCAAACACAACTAACGTTTGTTTTGGAGTTCCACAAGGGTCTATACTTGGTCCTGTACTCTTCAACCTATATGTCAATGATCTCTCTGAAAACCTTGACGACTCTATATCTTCACATCAGTATGCCGAGGACACTACCATCTATGCACATTGTAAGCCAGCTGACATAAAGTCAGGTGAAGAGAAAATTCAATCCAATCTGGATAAACTTTCCGGCCGGTCTAGTTCTAATAACCTTGTTCTTAACCCCAATAAGACAAAAATCATGCTTTTCTCGACTAGTCAACTCTCTCGTGTGCACCAACTTGATGAAGATCGTTCTGTTCATCTTCATGCTAATGGAATTGAACTTAAAAGAACTAAATGTGCGGCTCTTCTTGGTACTACAGTGTGTATCAAAATAATTCGAATCCAAATTTGGTGTGTAATAACGCAAAATGTATTTGACAAATTCGGTTGGTTTTTACACCATTGTTAAGTTCATTTATTTACCTTTCAAATGACATGTTGTACGCGTCATTTAGTTGGAAAATGAAGGAGTATTGCTTTGACAAAAAAGTCCATAAAAATCACAATTTTCCGCCGATGGGAATTGGACATTTTTTCTTTCAAAGTTAGTCCCACAAGGCTTTGAAATGCTAATCATCACTGAAAACTAAAATGCAAATTTAACGCAAATTTCTTCTTGTTCAACATGTTGAAGGCATAGGAGCTTAAATCTCTTTAAATGAACACGAATTTATGTAAATTTTGCTACAAAACAGTTTGTTCATTAATTAAATTTGCATTATCTTTTGTCTGTACGTCTCACTTCGAATTCCCATCGGCGGAAAAATTTGATTTCGAGCAACCAGTTTTAACACACGATTTCTTGGTCATTTTTGGTCTTATTGATATAAGAACGATATAATCGAAAACCTAATTGGCTATTCTTTATTGCCATATACAAATTATATGGTTTACTTTAGTATTTTATAAACAGCAGTCTGTCAAATTTGGATTCGAATTATTTTGATACACACTGTACATTGCATCAAAATTTAAAATGGAATGATGATGTAAACAAAAAGATCTCAAGTTGCTACGCGACATTATCCGTCATGAGAAAATTGAAACATTTGGCACCATTTAAAATTCGGAAGCAACTCGCGGAGTGTCTGGTGCTATCAAAAATTGATTACAACGATGTCGTGTCTAGTCCAGTACCAGAATACCTATTAAAACGCTTACAACGAGTGCAGTTCGCTGCTGCTGGCTTTGTATTTAATAGATACGCTAGATTCACTGATGTCATGTCTCTCGGTTGGCTTCCAATTTTGCAACGTAGGAATTATCATCTTGCCAAATTAGCATACAAAGCAATGAATTGTGATGACTGGCCTTCATACTTAAAATTAGAGGAATATATTCCTATAAGACCATTACGATCATCATCTGCCCGGCGTCTAGTAGTCCCTATTATCTCTGGAACCTTCCAAGATGAAGCAGCTCGAGTGTTCAACTCTTTACCTGAAGAAATTCAAAACTGCGATACGTTTAAAGATTATTGCAGAACCTCCTCCGAGTACTTCAAAACATTAGTCAAAAACAGAATTAGTGACACGTCGTAAACTCTGTTGACATTGTGTGTATAACTATACTGTATTTTACTGTGTATAAGTAATGTCAATAGTTAAATACTGTAATGTACAACATACTACGTATTGTAATACTTGTTGTGTCGTATTATGTACTCCGTTGTATGTATTGTATACTTTGTTATCTTATAATCAAACTCACTTGTAGCATAGAAGAGCCACTATGTGGAAATGCTATTAAATCATTATTATTATTATTATTATATATCGCGTTTATGAAAACTGAAATCTTGCGGCTAAAACTTCGCTCATAAACTTGTTCGATCCGATAAGCGAGTCCTTATAATCGCCAAGAGCAAAAATACCCAAAGAACTGGGAAACACAACCAAATCAACTACATAAGGTTGACAACACTGGTCTGATTTATAAAAGGAAAAGGCCAAAATGGGCTGGACGGCCAATACGGCACAACTAACGTTCCGTTAGCCTTACTTGCAACTAAATGTTGAATAACTTTAGTCACACAATAGATGGGAGGAACTAACCAATTATTTTCCCCTGCCCACGACACCGAAAGGGCATCAACTGTTTCCGTACCAGGAACAAAATAACTGGAATTAAACCTCACTAACTTTGCATTTTTATGGTTGGCAATCCGATCAACTGTGTGTGGCCCCCACACAATGGGTGAAAATCTCACGTGTTGTTGTCCAATCGTCATAATCAACACTTTTGCTAATAATATCGGCTTCAATATTTAAGCTACGAGGAACCCACTCTGGAGAAAGAGTTATGTTGTTTTCATGACAAAAAGAAAATATCTCAAGAGCAATTTTTTGTAACCCGAGGTGAGGACTCCCTATTTCAATTATCCGCACAGCTGCTTGATTATCAGAATGACAGACAACTGGCTTGCCTGCAAGCAACTCTTTAAATGAAATAAGTGAATATTGAATGGCTGTTAATTCACGCCATGTAGAACTCTGATTGGACCGATCTTCATTCCACATGCAATGGCAAACCAGGCTAGTGCATGCCAGCTATCACACCTACAACAGGCCACATCACTGGCGTCTGAAGAAACCAGAACCGCTGGGGTTGTATACGCGAATATGTGCTGAACATTCAACAACTTTATATGCTCTTTCCAGTAAAATAACTCTGCTAGAGCTTCATTATAAAGACCAATATTAAACTTAGAAGACCAAGAGCTCTGAGTTGCTATGACTTTATAATTAGAATGTTAGGGTTTGGAATCCAAGTGAGAATATATACATTTTAAGACCTAACCAGCAACGACTGCGAAAAATGCAGCACAAGGTCCTCTGGAAGGAATTGAACCTACGGCCCAGCGATTCCGGTGCAGGGCTCTAACCAACTGAGCTACAGAGGCCAGCTGTTAAGCTGTAACCGTAAGTTCATGTATATATAGGTAATCGGGTGTGCGGGTTGTGATAAGGTGGACTTCATGACTTAGATTCTGCACTTCACTTGGTGGAATTAATATTAGAATGTTAGGGTTTGGAATCCAAGTGAGAATATATATATTTTAAGACCTAACCAGGAACGACTGCGAAAAATGCAGCACAAGGTCCTCTGGTAGGAATTTAATCTACGGCCCTGCGATTCCGGTGCAGCGCTCTAACCAACTGAGCTACAGAGGCCAGCTGTTAAGCTGTAACCGTAAGTTCATGTATATATAGGTAATCGGGTGTGCGAGTTGTGATTAGGTGGACTTCATGACTTAGATTCTTGCACTTCACTTGGTGGAATTAATATTAGAATGTTAGGGTTTGGAATCCAAGTGAGAGTATATACATTTGTATATATTGGAATCCAAGTGAGAATATATACATGAACTTATGGTTACAGCTTAACAGCTGGCCTCTG
This sequence comes from Paramuricea clavata, assembly GCA_902702795.2. Classification (NCBI taxonomy): domain Eukaryota; kingdom Metazoa; phylum Cnidaria; class Anthozoa; order Malacalcyonacea; family Plexauridae; genus Paramuricea; species Paramuricea clavata. The sequence continues at coordinate 12,811 of CACRXK020005434.1, forward strand.
TAGCTCAGTTGGTTAGAGCGCTGCACCGGAATCGCAGGGCCGTAGGTTCAATTCCTACCAGAGGACCTTGTGCTGCATTTTTCGCAGTCGTTCCTGGTTAGGTCTTAAAATGTATATATTCTCACTTGGATTCCAAACCCTAACATTCTAATATTAATTCCACCAAGTGAAGTGCAAGAATCTAAGTCATGAAGAATCTTATAATAATACTTTCAGGAATATAACATAAAACTAATTTGGGTAACATGCATCAGGGGTCTCATCCTAATGTAAATTTACAGATGGCAAAAAATGGGTACTACTAAGGGGCACTACTAGGGGCATCTTTTGCGCGGCTATTTTGTTTGCAATTTAATTACACGATGATCGACTGAAGTGCTGTACAACACGTCGACGATCGAAACAAAGGAGAGGAAGTACTGTCTGTTGCGGACGTTTATTTTAGTTTGGATTACTTCTCAAATTAGTCAGATTATATCGCAAACTGCTGTAGAAACAATAATAGAGAAACTAAGCTAATACCTAGAGAATTATTTACATTTTAATCATACCATTAAAAATTATCATGCTCAAAAAACTGCGACAGTGAACGAATATATGTTATACGTGCAGATAAATAAAAACTAAATTAAGCATAGATTTGAAAAATACAAGAAATATATATAGGCCGGTATGCACATCGAGAAAGAATTAAATATCCGATCATGCAACCATGGAATGAATCACTAAATATATAACAGTCTTATTCCGAGTTACAATCAATGACGTAACTCCTTTGGGCACAGCCCGGCTCAAACCCAGGGCAAGAATGACAAAATGACAAAGTTGACGTATTTGAACAACTTTTACATGCTCTCTTAGCGTAGCTACACTACCTATCGTTAGACGTTAGTTTGAATGGGCAGGATAAAAAGGACCTCTTCAGGTAAAGTCGGGGACCCTTTAGCACGAAGTTATGTCAGTGATAACAGTTCGGTAATACATCTGTTCCATAGTCTCAATCAAATCCTCAATAGGTATATCATTGTCATATATATAGGTATATCAAAACGTCATTAAGAATACACTGAGAGCTCCACTACCCCTTTTCTCATGTGCACGAATATCTAGCGTGACGGCGAAAACTGTTCTGGTGCGAATATGTATTTGTATTGGTATGATAAATTAATGAAGTTATACAATAAGCCTAATTAACATGCAAAGTTTATGTGTTCTATTAAATCTTCAAGTCAATCAATTACCACCAAACCAAGTCTGTGTCGTGGCTGACTGAGACGAAGAACATCTGTGAGCTGGATTGACGCACTTATAGAGGCCAAAATTATCTTCTCCTCCTCTGGAACAAGAAAGACCCTTGTTTGGCACAAATTCACAACCACGATCTCCAGCGTGAAAAGAATCACTATGCAAAGAGAATTTATACCTGCCACCCTGATTCAGCAATGCAGTGCAGTTTTTGCACTCTTGTCCTCGGATATTAATCCATTCCACCAAAATGCACACGTCACCTTTGACGAATGTTATTATATCCATTTGATCATTGGCTGCTTGAAGGTAATCACGAAAGACAACGCCGTCAGTATCATAGTTGCATGTCATACGAAATTTACTGGAATCTTTTTGGATGGATTGCATTCTGGGTTTTGAAAGACGATATGCATCCCAACGAGGGGTGTTTTCATCAACAGAGAAATTCAAATTAAAGACCTTGCGGGAAAATAAACCTTTCTTTCGTAGTTCATATGACTGAATCAGTGTCCATGTCATCGTTGAATTCAAATCAAATTCACAGAAAACATCAAAGGGATTCATGTTATCATCAAAGACCATGTATAATCCTGGAACTCGCTTACCATTGATGTAACCACGACAGGATTTAACCACATCTTGACAGAGATTTCCTCCATAACCCATTGGACAGTTGCATTTAAAGCGACGTTTTGTGTAATCTGTGGGGAACAATGACTCGTGACTTCCGCCATTTTGACATGGGTTGACAAGACAACCAGGACTGCATGAAGTAGTTCGACCAACCTTGGAAAGACAAGAATGAAAGACAATTGAACCTTAATGCATTTGATTTAAAAAGATAGTGGTATAGCCTATATACCGGGTGTCTCCCCAAGAAGTTACGCTGTTTTATTTAAAATAGCGAAAAAGCTGGAATAGGTATTTCAAGTGCCCACCTTAAATTTTGACGGTTACAACAACATTCTCGAGCAGTACTGAATACGTAATGTTTTAGATTGAATAAGCATTTTGCAATACCAAATTACGAGTATAAAACGGCCAATGAAATACTGTATCATTTGATACAGTATTTCATTGGCCGTTTTTATACTCGTAGATCGGCGCCGAGCGCGGTCCGTGCGTAAGCCCGGGGCGAGGGTACTAATTCCACTCGGCTATCTACACCCGTTTGAGATTTGAAGTTTATCAAATACCACAGGTGTCTGGCTATGATCTGTGAACCTTCCACTGATATCAAAAGTATGGTGGATGTCATGGAAATGGCGAACACTGATTCGTCAAATTTAAATTACGCTTTATGATGACTGCATCACAACAGCATAATAACAGACACTATTTGAAAATGAATATTCTGCTTTTTAAAAGATTTTGAAAGATCTGTTGAGTCCTTTATACGGTTTCTTTTGAGAAAATTAAAAAATATTGATTAATTAAACAAATAAAATATTAAAGAAGGAACCAGCCGAAAACTAGCAAGAAGACGGGGAAAAGCCGAAAGACTTACTAAAAGAAGCGAGCAAGGACACCGACGGTGACACTTGCAACAAGAGACTGAAAAACTTTATTCAGGAACCCGAAATATCATAATATCGTTAATGAGACGTCCAACCAAATAATTTATTTGTTTATAACAATGGAGCAATAGATTGTTGGAAATTATAAAACCCAATGAAGGTAAGTTTTGTTTTAAATATTAATGTATTGTTTGCTTTTATAATTTCATTAATTTTGCGCATAATAAGGGGTAACCGACCTTGGTTTAGAGTTAAATTACTTTAAACATAAAATATCCGCCATGTTCTGACGTCATTGTTGCCAAAGCAACGGCTGTTAGGAGTAGTTTTTGAGCAACACCAATCAGATACTCTTTGTTATTAATTTAAACAAGTAATAAGTGTCCAGAAATTCATATCCAAATTAGAAAATCTTTAATTTTTAGTAAGTGTAGCAAGCCACCTTAATAAAAGTATCGTGTTACCATGACAGCTACTTTAAATACTTCATGTTCCTGAAAACATAGCTAATGGTTTTGCAAGCAAGTCAAAGGGGTTTCTGCTTGCATGTATTTCTAGTTTACTATTGTTTTGCACGGATTATAACAATCCGCCTTTTCTGCGATAAGTAATGGGATCAACGTAAGCAAATTTGCAGATGTTTTCGGACAACTTTTGTCTCCAGCTAGTAAAAATATATACACGTGCACGAACGTGGAGAAAATCATAAAAGAAAGAGCAAATCCGATAATTATTTGGTAAAGCAAGTAATTTAAGATATTGCGAATGTCATCCAGTGAATGATTATATGTCCGGTCATATTGGCAAAAAAATTCGCGTTTTATTTTATTGATAACTGACGAACTAAGACAAATCGATAACCCTGACTTATTGCAACTAACTCAGATGAATCATTCAGTCAACATTGATAATAAGATTAGAACACACACAGCCAAGAAAAAAATCTGGGCAAGCTAAAAATCTGGACAGGTTACTGCCAGCAAGACGTTCTGGCTAGAGACGAACCGACGCTTGTTTTGTTGTGGGCCCCTGCCATCATGGGCCCCTGACATTAAGGGCCTGTTTATATGATCCCGGCCGGGCGGGACGGGATGCTTACCGAGATCCCGCTCATAATACAAATTCTAAAGAGTGTTTATATATCCCGCCATTTATCCCGTCTAGACGGGATCTCGGCAACAGATGCCGGAATCCCGCCTAAGCGAGATGAAAAATTCCCATATAAACACTTTATCCCTGCTAGCCGGGACGAAAAATTTCGAGGCGGGATGAATTTTTCCCTCCTGAGCATGCGTAAATGCCTTTATTGCAACAAAATATGACGTCAAGCACTTAAATGGCTTCATCCCGGCAATGTATTTTGTCCATATAAACACTGGGCGAGTATCCCGTCTATGCGGAATGAAAACGTCCCGCCCCGTCTAGGCGGGATCATATAAACAGACCCTAAAACATTAGGAAATATAAAAAATATAGATTTCGATTTTGAAAATCAATATTAAGATAGTACAACTTATATTTTAAAAATCTATATTTACGGAAATATTACCGAAAATGTAACAAATTACGGTACATTAAATCAAAAGTTACTGAAAAATGGTATGTCCGAAAATGTTTAACCCCCTCCCGCTTGCCAACAATATTTTTGGGAAAAATGATTAATTAGCGACTGAAATATGTCATGTTTGATCAGTAATACTCCCACCCCAATCTTCATCCATCCGTCACTGGGCCTGGACCCCATCAGACGTTGCTCATTCGTCGTCCTTATCAAGACTGAGGCACGTCCCTGACTGCCAGACGATGGGCAACTATATCAAATTTCTATCCTTTCCTTGAACATTTTGCAATTACAAAAATAAAATCGATACTGATGTTCTGTTATCCTCTTTTAACCCCATTTGATTTTGCGATGTGCTAAAGCAGATCTCCTTGCCATTTGAATATTTGTCGATTTAACTCGCGCAAAGGTGGATTGCCCTGCACGATTTCGGTTTCAAATTTCTTGCTTGCGGTCGTGCAGTAACTTATAAAGCTTTTTTCTTTATTTCCGAATACCACATAGGTAAACAGAAAATCGTTTAAAATCCAAGTTAAATTCACTGTATTCAAATTAGTTTAAATTAATAAGCCGTTTTAATTTATGTTATTGTTTTACTAATTTAAGAAGCGTATAGGAGAGCCTGCACGAGACCTACGGTTTTGCCGTATGGACTCGTTAATTTAGAGAACGAGAAACTTGATTGGTTGAAAATAAAAAATATATAATTTATGCTAATTGGAACACAGATCGTTGATATCATTGGCAGAATTTAAGTTAATTAGCATATATAATTTAATTTAGTCACGAGTTAAAAATAATATACGGTTGGATGTTTTTAAAGATATCATATACCGTCAGTGTGGCAGTAAATAGTAGTAATATAGGTAGGTTGGACCCGGATTTTTGAGGCGGCGCATTATAATTAGCATAACATGAGAAAGAGTGGGCTGATTAAATATTTAAAGTGAGCAAGTGGGCAACATAATAAATGCATTACGTCATAATGATATGCAAGGCGAGTTTGAGCAGGTTTGGGCGAAACAGTCATTAAGATGAGTTCAGCATTTTCATAAAAAACAGTTAATCCTGACTCTTATTATCACAATAGCCTAAGCGTCCTTATAAAATTCGACACATTCGTATGTTTGAGCGTTATTTCGCTGCCAAAGTAATATGATATAGAGCGTCCAGACGCAAAACCTACTAAACTTGCGTCCTGTTCGACTACAAAACGTGATACATTTTGGTTCTGTGCACAAAACCTAGCTGCAAATTCTTTGCCGAGATAAAGATTGCTATATCTTCACGATAGCCGTAGAAAACTTTAGAAAGACTTTCCCTCAACATCCCAAGTTTGTCCATCAAAGACCGGCATAGTCACGTACAGTTAAAGGCAAGATGAAACAAACGTACGAACGCCTATTCTTTGTACACTATGAACGAGAACATCCGTAAAATTTTGGCTAAGGGAGACGTTTTTGAACGGCCAAAACCTATGTGCCAACATGGAATGGCGTGCTATGAATAAAAAGTCAAGAAAGAGGGGCCTAACCTAAGCCGGCTGTTGTACTGCTGCCCAAAGAAGACACTTGTGGGTTTTTCTGATGGAAAAAGGAAGAACCACATGTCCTCAATCCTGGCATTGTGCTATTCAGTAATTCACAACAATACCAGTTCAAGATTGAAGGAATAGGAGAGACATTTCATAGTAGCTACTAAATCTAATACTAAAGAAACATACGCGAAATAAACTTTTCTTAAATATCGTCAAGTGATAATTATTTTGTTCTATGACCAAGTGTATGTTAGACATAAATATATACAAATATGAAGTTTAACAGTCCAACATCTTAATTTTAAAAAACATGGACATAGAACAAAATAATTATCACTTGATGATATGTTAGCGCTTTAATAAGTGAACTTAATCAAATCGACATCTTTCAGCTGTATTTATGTGTGACAATAAATGTGTTTTTTGTTGCTGCGTGTCGTTTAGTCATTAGGCGACCCA